>BSSO01003400.1:0-16594 GCA_030267885.1 Mesembryanthemum crystallinum | reverse complement strand
TGAGGGAATGAGAGAGATGACAAATGCGGGGTTGAGTTAGTTGCATTAAATCAGATAAATTAAGGGGGAAAAGGTAGAAAACTAATACATAGGGGCAAAATGATCATAAAAATAACCCACCGGAAATTTCAAAAAGTCGCCGGAGAGGGGGTTTACTAAAAGGTTTTATTCATATAGGGGGTTCCTTACAAGTTTTGTTTTATAGGGGGATTTCTCACAAAAAACCTATTATATAGGGGGGTTGGCGGCAAATTTTTCTAAAACTAATTGCAGAGTACACCTTCAATTTTTACTCCTTAGCGCACCCTATAAGTATTGAAATACGCCTGCTTTCTCTCTCCTCATCGCCATTCTCCCGCCGTCACTAGGTACGCTCCTCTAGTCCTCTTCTCTCTCTTTCGATGTTATTCCATTTCCTTTGTTCCTTCTTTTCCGTAAAAGTCTCACTATATGGTTGACAAAAATTGCGAAATTTGTCAACTTAATGCTTTAAGCGTGCCCTATTGTAACTTGCTTTGTTCTGTAGTTTCTTTTGCAATGTTTTCTTTGTTTAGATTTGTGTTTGTGGTGATGGTTTCGTTATTTTAATTGTATAGCGAAAGTGATCAGTGTTTATGGTACCTTACCTCATAATGTTGAAAATTGGTGACTGGAAAGTGTGATTATATGGATTTTGACTGAAATTGGTGTATTTTGGTACTTATGGATTGTGGGGTTTTGATAATTGTTGGACGTCCAAAGTTGGGGCTAGGGTATGGATAGCCATGACTTGTGCGGGTTGAATTTTGCATTTCAACCCCAAGCAATTGTTTCTAATTCCTGGATATGATATCGCACTTGGGATTGCTGTAATTAGACGAAAAACGGACGGAAAATTTAGTGGCATCTGCCCTTTGTATCATGGTATCACCTAGAGTGAGCTCAAGTATCATATTCAAAAAGTTAGCTATCTACCGGTGCTTGTTTGTATCCATTTTCTTATCTGAATTGGGACTGACAAAAATTCATCTTGTACATTGGATACCCATTACCCACAATCCATCTTCTTGATCACATTTAATGAATTCTTTGTAAACTACATCAGTATTTCATAAGGAAGTGGCTAATGATGGGTTACCACTATACCTTTTTGGAGTGACAAGTGTGGTATATATTGCTAAGAAAAGGAATTTTTTTAATTTTTCATGGTCTCGAGGGGACATGGAAACACATAAGAACTCTTGAATTGATCTGGAAAAGAAATTGGCCTTTTTTCTGCTTTATGATACATTGATGTAGATTGCCTAATGAATTGCAATAGAGCTCTTGCACACAGTTGTAACTCGTGGTCTAATTAGACAACATCTTGCATGGAACAGTCACCATAAGGGAAAATAATCGATTGTATGGATAATACTTGAGGAAGTTATCATGGGGCATCTCTATTGTTTATGTTAAATAGAGCGCCTACTCTACAGTTTCTGCACTGTTCTAGTTGGATTTTCTAACTAAAATTTTGGTGTATTAAGGTTTGTGCTTTGTGTTCTGAGATTTGGGACAGTAAGACAAGATGCAGAATGAGGAGGGTGAAATCATGGATCTCTACATTCCCCGAAAGTGGTTTGTATTTGTCTATCTGGTTTTTGATTTTTCAGTGGTTGGATGCATGTGCCCGTTTATGATAATTTTGAGCTTTCACACTTCTGCAGCTCGGCCACTAATAGGCTGATTACATCGAAGGATCACGCATCAGTGCAGATCAATGTTGGGCATTTGGATGAGAATGGAATTTATAATAATCAATTCTCTACCTTTGCTCTTTCTGGCTTTGTTCGGGCTCAGGTTTGTCATTTACGCTTCCTTGATTGTGATTTACTTTTGTGTTGTGTTTGTTGTTTTATCTTTGGGTCTAATCCAATACTTTCTTATTTTTAACCCCATAGTACTGTGCTTAGTTTATGAGTTCGTATCCTCTCCAATCCCTAATGAAGGGCTAGATCTCCTAGCCAATCTAATAAAACCACAGTACCAAAATAATAGGAGATCTAACTTTTCATTTCTTTTACAAAATGGAGAGGAATTATAATCTTGGTTTATAGGGTATTAAAAGTAACAACTTGCGCATATTGGCCCATTTCCGGAGTTGAACTCAATTTCCGGCGACTAAATTGGTTTTTACCTTTCTTTGCATTTTCTTTAAAGTTTTCACCCTTTTCCTTCATTTGAGTCTAGTCCTTTAAAATGCTCAAATAAAACAAAAATTTCCCCTTTCCCTCAAAACATCACATAAAAACAGACGACCTTCTCCTTTTGCCCACGTACACCGCCAGGTACCCCATTGCACCCTTGCTGCAACCACCTCAATCTTGTCCCCACCTGCAACCGCCTCAAGAAGGAGCCTTGACGCCATATTTTTGTTTAGAGAGAGGAATTGACAGGGGAAATTGGGATTTCTATGTGGAGTTTTGATTTGCCAAAATCAGAATATTATGTATTGTAGCTTCTATGGGCACAATTACGAATACACCAAATTCTTATCCTTCTCTATTTTCTCTCTCTTCTATTGNGGAGGGAGGAGGGGGCAAAGTGGAGAAAGAAATAGAGTAGGTGGTGGCGGCGGCATGGTGGTGAGGGGGTTGAAGGGATTTGAGTGAGAGGATAAAACCACTACTTGTGGAAGCCGTTGAAATCCAGTTGCAAGCTTTTTTTCCCTCTCCTCTTTGTACATGAAATGGAGAAAGGGGTGAGGAATTTTATTTTATTTCTTTTAGCATTATAAGGATTTACTGGGAGTCTGGAACTAAGAAAAAGGTGAATTTTCTGTAATGAAAAGAAAGGGAAAATTCAGTTTTAGTCGCCGGAAACTGAGTTCAGGTAAGGAAAGAGACCTATGTGCGCGAGTCATTACTTTTAAATACCCTATGATGGCCGGAGAGATTTTAAATACCAAAGTGTCCAAAGGGTTTACTTTTAAATACCAATCTAGCATTCGGGCCGCTTGCAAGGTCCTAAAATTTTCATTGGAAGTGATGCAATATCTCTTTAGACAACAACACTTGATATTGATGCCAAGACATAGTTTAATATCTTCTCTTTACTGCATTATTCGTTAGATATGCATGCATCCAAGCTATAATCTTCTCGGGTTTTTTCTTTTTTTTTTTTTTTAATTTCAAATATGGAGTATGTTTTATGGATGCCTTGAGTGCTTTAACCAAATCCTTGTTAGCGTGTCTCAACTCTTTGCAGATTTCTGCTGTCTTGTAGTTGAATGCATTCAACCCCATGCACCCTTGTTCTGCATTTTGCTTTCTTTATCTTCACATATAATGCTAGTCTTATCCTGCTGGCTTATTGTTATTAGATAAGGTCATGGTAGATTTGTTCAAACATCCAGGAATATTGTATTTTGAATATTTTAATTGTATTGGCCTGTTGGACCATTTCCAATGTACACTTTTTAGTCCTTGGGACTTGTGTAGACTCTAATTTGATGATCTCTGCCACCGTGAAGCTTGCCTTCTTTCGATTTAAGTTGGCTTATTTCTTAAAATCTTGCCGTTTGTTTCAGTCATAAAGTTTCTTTTGGCTTATGATTTGATGTTTTGTCAAGGTGATGAACTTCTTTTACTAGCATGTGCACGTAGAGGATACACTATCGTGCCACAAAATGTACTGACTTTATTTGTGGCTGGGTTTCAGGGTGATGCAGACAGTGCACTTGATCGGCTTTGGCAGAAAAAGAAAACAGAGACTCGCCAACAATAGAATGATAGTATGTATCTAGGAAAGTTTTGTGCCTGGGATAGAAAGTTAAGTGCTTTACCAGAAGTTGAAACCTTAGCACAACACTATGTTTTGCCCAATATGACATGTCAAATCAGATGCAATCTTTAAATTAAATGATGGTTGCTCATATTTTTCTTGATCTTATATATGAATAGTGGGATGCTCTATTAATTACTCCTACTTCAAAGCACTACTTCAATGTTTCAGCCATGATTCTGCACTATGTGCCCTGTTCTTTTTGTTCTTGTCTCGCCAGTATTTGATGTATTAAGAGAATTAGAGTTCATGAGCCACTCTTATCACTTTACACCACCTCCATGTTGTGGCTGTTTCTGTTGAATGATGTAGTGAAAGAAAAATTTGTGCAGTCTTTTCTGATGCGGAGGCTCGTCAGTTGTCTGTGAGTGTGACATACGCTGTTTATATGTACCAGTATATATCAGCAGCAACCAGGTGGTTGAACTTCTAATGGAAGATGTAACCTGACTAACCTTGATGTATCCTTATTTTTTCATTCAAGTCCCTTCTGCTTTGATCATATCGGAACTATCTTGCTGAAAGTTCATGTCAACTGCAGCTTTTTCGGTATTTGATGATCACGTTGTCCTACTGTTTCCTTCATCAATTTCAAAGATATGAATATGCTCTGTTTCAATTGGTTTCTGGAGTATAACTTCAGATGCAAAGATATATCAGCAAAGTTTTCACAATGTTTTGAAGGTATTTCGTTTTTCATTTTTGCATTTGTGGAGGAATGATACAGGACATTAAGTTGATAATTTGCATATAGTACTAGTACATGATTAGGACAAGCTTACAAAAGCAGTTGTTCATGTGATTGGTTGAAAGTGTTCAGCTCATGTGATTGGTCAGAAGTATTCATTGTGTCAGTGGAGTTGGCAATATTGTGCTAACAGGTTGGTTTTGTTTTTGTTTTCATGTTGATATTGGATTGTTTAGAAATATAAGAATTCATCTATAAAAGCTTAGGTTCCGTTTGGGTAGGTTTTTAGTTTCAAGTTTTCAAAATTTATAAAACTGAATCCAATTTTGGTTGTGATATTTCAATTTTTGGTTGTACATTTTCAGATTTCAAAACAGTTCGAGCATTTTTTTTCTATTCCTTTTTTCTTTCTATTTTCCATGTTCTTAAACTTATTCCTCTTCCTGTGCACCTCGCTCCTCCAGCAAGTCCTGCCTCCATTACCGGTGGAAGTGTTGAAAGCAATGGATCTGAATATGGCATTCGGGTAGGTGGGAGGTCGAGGAAGGAATGAGAGTGGATAAGAGGTGAGATTTAGGGGATTGTTTGGCCTGAAGTTACTGTTGATGGTGGTGATGGAGATTTGAGGGGGAGGTGAGAGAAGGGGATGGGGGAATTGAAAGGTGCCAGTGGAGGAGGGGTTCGTCAAGGACTGAGCTCTCCATTGATTCTCCTGATGTGTAGAGATGGGACATTTCTTCAGTGTGTTTTTGCTCTCATTTATGTGCTTTTGTAAACCCTAGTTTTTAACAAATGAACATCTGCTAAATTGAAGAAGAAGATGAAGATGAGTTCGAAGAGAGATTGGGATGAGAGAGAAGGTGTTCTAGTTTTTGAAGTATTACCACCGCGACTACTTAAATCATTATACAAAACCTATTTTTTGAGGTTTTCAAAATCAGGGTCAGTTTCCAAATTGAACAAAAATAACTCAATAGTCTAATTTTGCCGAACACGTTTTGGTTTTGAAATCCAAACTCACAATTTAGAATCGGCCCGATTGGGCCTTAGATGCGACATTGTATGACAAATAAACCGAGTATTCAGTTCAAGTTGCAAATGTTTTTGTGCTGTCTTGATATATGGTTTCCGTTGCTTTGCTCAGGTTCTTATGTTGATTTTGCTTTCCATGTTCTTGTGATATTGAAGATGGTAGTTTGTTGTGTGGAAGCCCCCATTTTGAGGCCTTATTGTGTTCAAATTGAGATTTTGGGCACTTGTTATGTGACCAGTTTTGATGGTCATATAATGTTTCTGACAAGCTTAGAGCAAGACTAGTACCAACAGCATTGTCATGTCCAGTAAGAGCCACTGGACCTGGTGGTAGATTTGTTCAAAAACTGGTTCAGAAAATCGTGTCAAACTGATCGGAAATTCCTTATTGATCTCACCGGACTGATTAATCCGGATTCCGGTCCGCAATGGACTGGTTAATCCATGTTCCAGTTTGGTCTTCAGCCCAAAACATTAAAAGCATATGTTCCCAACCCTAGTTGTCCAACCAATCTGATTTAGTTAAAAGTGTGCATTTTCCTAATGAAAAGAAGGAAAAAAAATACGAATGTTTGTTCATCCTGTCTGGTCCAATTCCGGATTTACGTGGTTGAGATTGTCAAGTTGGATTGATCCCCAGCTTATTCACAAATCACAAGACAAGTTCACATAAAAGGTAAGCGAAGAGGTTCTGCCAAGTTTATGCAAATTGTGCTTAAATTTGGTTTGCTTCTTGGATTATTTGCAGGAAAATTTTACAATAGCGGTGGCCATTGAAAGTTTTAATTTACACATTCAGATTTAAGTGAATAAATCTCATGCGTATATTTACTTTCAATTATGTATGTTTCACTTACATCTTTTATCAGGTTTGGTTTAACCCAAAGACACTTTGAGTCCAACCAAATTGATGATTACGTTTTTTCTGACTTTGGTTGCAACCAAAAACAGTTTAGGTCTGATCAAACCGATAATGTTTTCACTGCCACCATTTAACAGTGGCCGTAGAAGAATTCCCCTTATTTGCATTATACCATAACTCCCTGAGTGAGCGGGTTTCACCAAACCACCTCTAACTACAGTATTTCAACCAATGCACCCCTAAATTGTACTTTCATCATCACAGAGCAATCCACAACCACTTTTCTTCAACTCTTTGTTACTTAGTTTACATGATTTACCAATTTTGCCCGTTTTAATTAAAAGTATTTTATTTCTTTAAATTTAAATAAAATAACATAACTTATAATTATATACTAGTTTTGAAGAATTGTTAGTTCATGTTTTTTTAGTTAGTTTTTGAAATATATAATTCGTAAAATAGTGGCAAATGGTGAAATACATATAAACAGCGTAGTTGATGAAAAAATATGGTCATAGACTTGTAGAAAACCCTTTGAAACGCCGTCAAAACAAAAAAAAAAAAAAAAAAGCCTTTGAAAACAATGTTATAGTTTCGGGTTTTTTTCCTGAAATTTTTGTAGTTAGTGGTGTATTGTTTAAGTAGGACACCCGTTTACGGGCGGACTAATGCAAATGACCCTTGTTTCATTTATGGAAATAAGCAATAGAGCTGTAGAACAGTCGAAGTGTTATGATTTATTATATGCCCTCATCATTTTCTTAGTTGGGAATCAAATATTTTCCCCTTTTGGATGATTAAACAAAAAATTAATCAATCAAAGAACTCAACAAATTACACCAATGCAACCTCAAAAGTATTGCTCGCGCAGCTGCATTCTGCTCCACATTGAATTTAGTCCTTACATCTAATAAAGATTATCAAGTTTGAATTAATAGTCCTTAGTTTTCTAAAATATATTGTGAACCTTTTTTTTTTTTTTTTTTTTTCCACCCCATATCTCACATAACAAGTATACACCAATTGTAAGATGAATGCAAATTAGCCATTACCATCTAGAGAGCTTATTGTTAAATTTTTTCTTCTTTTATTAAACAAAAAATCAAGAAAAAAAAAAATGGAATGCTGTAAGTCAGATACATGTAGGACCATTCACAATCACAACACATACATAATTGTAAACTAATTGCCAAGCACTAGCTAGACTTTGGACAACATTATTAACCTTCCTATAACAGAAATGGAAATCAACCAACACAATTAGAAAAATATGGAAATCTGAAGCTGAAATTACTTAAGATTTGAGCTTTACTTTTTGGTCTAATTGGCCTAAAGTGTAAGTAAATGCTTTTATAGCAAAGAGGTACACACATATGAGATGGAACCACTGACCCACATAAAAGCAAAATCTCCCCTACGAGTCTTGACTAGTTACAAAAAGCTGAAAAGTAGGCAAAATGTGATGTGAATGAATAATAGAATCCACCAAAACCTGCTATATTGCCTTGAAAGATACAAGCCATTGATGGTGCCCAGTGGTTCAATGTATGTCTCTAAGTGTCACTACTCAAACCTGAGAGGGGCAGGCAGCATAATTCCCTTTCAAGGTGTTGCTTATTTTGGGGAATTTGAAGCATGAGATCACCTTGGTACTTCCTAAACTAAAGAAACAGCACCTTTTTGTAACTTTAGGACTCAAGTGGTCTCAACTGTACACTTCTATCTTGAAGCACATATTGCTCTCGTTCTTCCTCGTCTTCTCCTGCTGCTAGTTGCTGCTGCTTCTTTAATTTCTCGGCTTTTCCTTTGTCAAAAAGCATGTCCCCGTTATGCAAATGACTATGCTCCCACTCAGGCACTCACCAATTTCATTCACAAGCGTTGCTACTTTTGTCTTTGCATAGAGTCATGGGGTTATTTGAGTAGCCGCTTTGCAACTAGCAAATTTGAGAATATATAGAGACTAGAGCATACACGAAAATTTTACTCCATGTTCTGAATAAGATAAAGAGGGCCAAATTATTATCTTTCTCAACAGGATGACCAATTGCATGCAGCCTTACCCTTGATACACATTCAAACTATAACTGGAAAGGCAATTTATTGAGACATTTGTTCTATTCCATTTTTGTACAGAGCTAACATATTTCAGCATATAGTGAATCGTTGAGCACTGTAAAAATGGTTATTCAATGACGAGATCAATGAGAACTGATACATTCAAAGCAAAATCAGTGGTGATATATGAGTATGACCGATAGAGAATGCTTTTAGGGAGGGTATTGGGAGGACATCATGACATGAATGGTGGCAAGTTATGTGTTCCACCCAAGGCATGAAAAGTAAAAAATTTCCAATGTAGTAGAGGGTCACTTTCTATGGCACTATCACTAGCTTTCTAGTTATAGAAAAGCAGTTTATGATGCTTCCGTAGAGTGTTTCACCGAGATAGGCTCGAGTATGTAATAGGACAGAGGCCGTAGCAATGGGGCACATTAACACTTAGGCCACAAGAGGAAACAAAGAAAGTAGATGCGGCGAGCACCAACCTTACTGAGTGGTACATGTGCTAAAGAAATTGATGTGGATAGATACTAAAGATGTTTGTTGTGTAAGAGACTTGGATAAGGATGTTTTTGCTGACGTTTTGTCACCTTTACAGCCTAGTGGGGTTCACTTAATAGTTCTGATATCCATGTACTGTTTAGAACTTATTTTTTTCTCCATAACTTTATTTTCCTGATCAAATCATTTGATTGAAAAAGTGGGATTCAACTCCATTTGTTTGTGGTTCAAAGAGAAATATGGTTTAGGGATATCCAAATATTATATGCCTTTGCATTGAGTTTATGATGCCTGCAACTTGGCTAATACTGATCATGGAGCTCCCTGAGCACTAAATAGGCGTCATGCTCTGTGATTCACTTGTCACACACTTTGCAAATTGCAAAACATGGGAGGGAAAGATGACGCAACACAAAAGAGATTTGATGTAATATGCCTTGAAGAAAAGAGAGATGATGTTATTTGCTTTGCATTTTGTTCAGACCTTGACAAGGAAAAAAATCGTACATGTGATATATGAACGAACCAGATACCAAGATTGTCCATCTTGTCACTGTATTTTGATTAATGGAATTGTACTGATCTGTTGTAACTTGTAAGTGTGGTGATAGTGACTTCAACTCACTACACCAAGAGCAGATAAATCGGATGGTTTTGAACCTTTTGCCTGTGCTTAGGTGCTGCAAGTTACTAAGGTGAAGTTTCGGATGGTCACTTCTTAAAAGACAATCTGTTTTTGCTGCTGTAATTTCAGTGGATAAGTAAACTAAGCTACAAAAACAGAACTCATGACCCCGTATCCAATATTGTTACATCTGTAACTGTTGTCGAGATTTTCAACAGTTTTAATCTGTTGCTTGAACCGGGTGTTTTGTTCTGCAGTTCAAAAGGCAGAATTTACTGTGAAATGAAATATGTTCATCCTTTTTCTGTGCTTGTGGACGTGCTACCTCTGCACCTGCTTGCATCCAAAACCCATAGGATATAGACTAGTGGAGTTCATTAAACGTCTGAATATTACTTTGATTAGTTGAATGTCATTTTCATGCTTAACCCTCGTATCAATACGTCACTAGCATCTTCTTTAGACTAAAAGCAAACGTAAAATCTACTTAGGAGTAAGATGCTGTTCTAATATGTTAGTACTAGTTTATCCTATTAATTAAAAAATATTATCGAAAATGTGAAAATTCGTGCATACTAAATCACATTAGTTGCAAATATTGGTTTCTTGTTTCACAGTTGTATAATCTCGTGTTCTAGGCAAGTTCCACAAACCTTATCATTGTTGTTAAGCATATGAAGTATATTTTTGTTTTATTCCTCTGGTTACAAAACTGCCTCTTTTCATTTTGCAGGACTCTGCCTTAGGTGGGAGCCTAGTGGAGTGGGAAAATGATATGGAATATTATGGTATTTCTTATTTTGGTTAAGTTGATATCCATACATAAATTCTATGATGTTGTCTATCTTCATCCATTAGTTTTGATTTTCAAAATCCAAGTCCTTCCTCACAATGGCAATAGTTTTACTTTTTTTGCTATACATATTATAAAATTCGTCAGCTTCTTTTCTTCTAAATAAGCCTCACACTTAAGTTTTTTTGTTTCTGCATAATCATTTAGACACATCAGCATAGTGGGCGTCCTGCCAGTAACATAACAATGCTAACAGTCAACATGAATGTTAATGGCAGACCATCTCTGAAAGGTGTAAAAGAGAAAATTACTAGGACAAAAGATAATACAGGGATGTTAATTTAAGTGTATTGATGCTACATTTGCTTTATGGAGAAAAACAAAAAAAAAGTTGTATACTTCTTATCGTGTTCCAAATGAGTAGTTGACATGGAACAGTTCAAGAACTTTTCCTTGTTAAGCAAATGAGGAAGCTTGATTGTGCAAGAGTTAATGCGTCTAAAGCATGTCAAGAAATAGAAGCCACAGTTTCAGCATCTAACATCCAATTGCATCATGAAAAGTGCTCAAGAAACCAAATGGGTTCCTATCCATTTTAACTTTGGCATAAGTTGTACACCTTATATTCTCATAAACGCATCATCCAATATCTTTGAAATAAGACGGGAAATTTGTTGATCTCACATCAAAAAAGGAGGTTTTGGGAGGGACCACATTGTGGAGCAAATCAACAAGGATTGCCTCATATTGGGATACAATGACGTGGGTGGAAGCATAGTAATTTTATGAGAAGAGAAATGATACTATCACTCTCACTATATATAGGTGCATCCTGTAGTTGTAACGTTGCATCAGAAATCTCATTTGGTGGCTTCTTTCTTAAGCCTGCACGTAATCTCTCTCTATAATGGATGGGAAGAAGCTGGAGTACAAAGGTGAGAGGGCACTAAAGGAGTTGGAGAGGCTTTTTGCGAAAGCTGATGAGGTTCAGGAGAACATTTTGAAAGATATTATTACTCGTAATGGAGATACTGAATATCTGAATAAGTATATGAAAGGGTCAAAAGATGTTTCTAGTTTTAAGCGTCATGTTCCAGTCATTGGTTACAGTGGCATTCAGCCTTACATCCAGAGGATTGTCAATGGCGAAGACTCGTCTCTTCTCACTAACCATCCTATAACAGAGATGTTATGCAGGTCGCACTTTCATCTTTAAATAGCACACATGTTTTAGTTATTGATCTACAATTTCTATGAGTATTTAATTGGTGTCGTCTCTTTTAAGCTGATAAAATTGTGTTTTTCATCTAATTTCAGTTCAGGAACTTCAAATGGGGAACCCAAGTTGATGCCTTCAATTGCAGAAGATCTCGATAGGAGGACTTTCCTGTATAACCTTATCATGCCGATAATGAATAAGTGAGGCTTACTCAGATTCTGCCTTGTTCTACTAACTTTTTTCTGCAGAAGTCATGTGGCTTTTGATGCTAGAACAATTTACTTTCTTTATGGAGATCAATCCTGAAGCAAATGTAAAGATGACATAGCTTTACTTTGCTGACATTTTGCAACCAATGAAGATCCTTATCCTTATTAGGATCCTCATTTTGGTGGGGGCAATTGAACTTTCAGAGAGTAAAATCAAAATCATATTAATAGAAACTTAATGCACATAGTCATCATTATATAACCGCATGTTATCCAATGAAACCCCCGTCTTGCACCTATACTTCTAAAGAAAATTTGTTCCATAGTATATTCGTTATCTGTAGCATGCAGTGCATGGTAAGCACTTAATCCACCACTAATTATCTTCTCTAAGGATTAGAAGATAAAGCTTAATCGAGGGGAAGGGACCACTCCACTCAGGTAGGGTATGGTGGCCCTCTTGCCTTTTGCATGGCAAAGACATATACTTGCACCCACCACACTATGCCACTATACAATGTCTGATTATAGATGAAGATTAAGATAAAATCTGTGTTACATTTTTTCCTGTTATCTGACGCATAACTTATAAACACAAATCAACCTATTATGTACTACTAGTCTTATTCAAAGTTGGAATGATTTCTTGATAATCCTCTAGGTACATACCTGGTTTGGATGAAGGAAAAGCCATGTACCTCTACTTTGTGAAGGCAGAAATGTCCACTCCTTGTGGCTTACCAGCAAGGACTGTGCTTACAAGCTACTATAAGAGCAAGCACTTCAAGGGAAGAGCAAGAAACATTCCCTTTTGTGAATTCACCAGCCCTGACCAGGCCATCCTCTGTGATGACAGCAACCAAAGCATGTATTGCCAGTTACTAGCTGGTCTTGTTCTCCGTCACCAAGTCCTCCGCCTTGGAGCTGTCTTTGCTTCGGCATTTCTGCGTTCCATAACTTTCCTCGAGAAAAATTGGGCAAAGATGTGCAATGATATCAGAAGGGGAAAGCTAGATACGTCAATTACTCACCTTGAATGTCAATTAGCTATGTCCAACATGCTTTCATCACCTAATCCTAGCTTGGCTGATGAGATCAAGGAGATATGTGGTTGTTCATCATGGAAAGGGATACTATGTAGGCTTTGGCCTAAGGCAAAGTACATTGAGGCAGTGGTCACAGGTTCCATGGCACAATATATTCCCTCGCTCGAATATTACAGTGATGGGAAATTACCTTTAGTTTGTCCTATGTATGCTGCGTCAGAATGTTATTTCGGTGTGAACCTGAAACCTTTATGTGATCCATCTGAGGTTTCATTTACACTATTACCTAACATGTGCTACTTTGAGTTTATACAATTGGGCGAAAATGCATGGTCGCTTGACCTAGATGAAGATGAGGAAATACCGTTGAACAAGGTTGTAGATCTTGTGCATGTTAGGCTTGGTTGTTTCTACGAACTTGTGGTGACTACCTTTGCTGGTGAGTTTTCTGAGATTCTCGTTTCTTATGTTCTTCTTCCCCTTGATTACTTGCTTTAATATGGTTATACCGATTTCCTTGTAATTTCCTCTTAGGTTTGCATTAAAACATAGGTTAATCCTAACACTATTCGGTATCAAAATTTGGCATAATTTTAGGTCTATATAGATATCGCATTGGGGATGTGCTCCAAGTGACTGGATTTCACAAAAAGGCTCCACAATTCCGATTCATTTGTAGGAGAAACGTCGTTCTGAGCCTAGACAATGACAAAACGAGTGAGGAGGATCTGCACAAGAGCATCACAGTGGCAAAGAAGTTGTTGGAGCCTCACAATGCCCTGCTACTCGAGTACACTAGCTATGCTGATGCTTCAACTGTACCCGGCCACTATGTACTGTATTGGGAGATAGGACAAGTCCACCCTAATCTCCCTTGCTTAGGAGGGCGAAGGAGTGCTCCACCTCCACTTAGTGACATCCTCAAAGAATGCTGCATCACTATCGAGGAGGAGCTCGATTACATATACAGAAGGTGCCGGTCACATGACAGGTGCATCGGACCATTGGAGATAAGGGTTGTGAATCCGGGCACTTTTGAGGCATTGATGGACTTATTCATAAGCCAAGGAGGATCGATTAATCAGTACAAAACACCGAGGTGTATCAAGTCTAAATCTGCATTGAAGCTGCTTGATGCTAATGTGAAGGAATGCTTCTTCAGCCCTAGAGATCCAATCTGGGTACCTTGAAAACTATATATTTATATGATTATATCTAATCTGATGAAGATCTTTGTTCACATATTAGAGGTTGAAAAGCAACACTTTCTGTATGGAGAACTTTTGTTACAATTGCAATTTTGCAATTTTACGTTATGTAGCTAGTTATTGTAATGTCAGTACTCAAGTAAATAATGAGCACGCAGGACCGGAGTTAATTTTATGTTTGTCTCGAGTCGACTTGTTTCTGCTGCTTCTACTTTAATTTGTTTTTGATGTTCAGTCCTTTGGAAGTAACTGGAGGCTACATCTGACTATTATCACCATGCCTGAATATGAGGGGAAAGAAAACAGCAAGACACCAATGACCTATATTATATATATGCCATGCTCATGCTATTATTCATGGGAACAGATCCTCTGTTGTAGGGCAGAGGATAGTTTCATTTCATGCCACCGGATTAGGGGAGGAGGGGGAATGGAAACGTAGGGCGGATTTTGAACATTTGGTAGTTGGATGACAGAGAAATTCTCAATTGAGTCTAATATATTTCATCTGTCATCTGCATGATAGTATATTTGTTCAAGTTTTAATCCACTTATTCAAACCAGGTGAAGCTGATATTTGCGAATGCGTGTGAAAATGACTACATTGATGAAAGCCTAGTAGAATCTGTCAAGAAATAACACCATAAGTTGATCTTAAATGTATCGAGATGATTTTCAGACTAATAAGTATCAGCATAATGTAACATCCATCATCCACAACCTGGGGAGCATATTAAGGAATAACTAAGTCTTAACTAATAGCTATATTCACATCTAATCTAATAGAATAACACCCATAAAAATATGTGCTAGAACAATAACAAAGATTCCTGACTTTATTTATTCATTATGAATTTTGTGGATAAGTGAGCATTTTTTGCAATCAACACTCATTCAGTAGATTAGTTTATGCTGCAGGCTGCAGCTTAGATTGACAAAATGTGCAATGAAGTGATGGTAGCAATGAAGTTCCTAGCATTCACATAATGTTTTAAGCTTTGCCCCCACCACAAATCTGAAGTTGAGTACCACATAAAAAGGATCTGAAATTTTGGATTTTAGCCGACTTGCTTTGTCTGAGGGTGGCCCAACATGCGCATGCAATGTAATTGGAAATGGAGGATTTTACAAGAAATGATGGGTTTTTGCTGATGTTTGTGTTGAAAAGAAGGTGAACTGTTGCCTTTTGTCACTTCACTTGTATGATCAATTGCTCTCATATGTATTTAAAGGAGTATATAAAGAAGTTGATTTATATGTGGCTTCATTTGTTTCATCGCAATGGCGCTAAACTGAATAGAACTGAATTCAAACTTGGGTCACTAAGACCACATAACAAGATACCCACCAACTGCGCTGGATATTAATTAGTAACTATGAACTGATGATAAACTATGAACACGTAACTTACATGTTATGAACATGTTGTTTATTAACCATAAACGTGTCATTTATTAGTTATTAACCTATTGCTTACTATTAACTATGAACATTTAATTTGTTAGTTATGAACCTACATTATACTAATTATTATGAATTACTACTATTAATTACATATAGTACATTATTAACTACTATAGTTTGTTAATTATGAACCTTATTCTTTTTTTCTATTGCCCCAATTATGTACAAATCTGGTCATATATCAAATCGCCTTTTGCAGTTAATTTTTAACAAAATTCCACGATCCTCCACGACCTTATTGATAATCTCAATTTCTTAAAGGAACATATGATTATATGAATTACTAAGATTTTACCCTTCTACTTTTTACTTGGTGGAAAATATGGTTCCACAAAAACATGATTTATTTCAACCATAGTTCTCTAGAATATCTTCCGTTCTTCATGTAGTTAGAAACAGTTTTCACCGAGTGGAGAAACTTTTTTTGAGGACCATTTCAGTAATTATTAGGAGATAAATGATTGATTGAACCTCCAACTATTAACTAAAACATATGGTTGGGTTGGTTCCTCACATAGTATGAGGTCTACAGTCAAGAGTTTGAATTTTGGCAACCCCTGTGCATGATCCACGCTTCAAGCCCAAGTGACATTTGCGTAAAGGAGCGTATTAGAACTGAACTTAACACAAAAGAACCAAATAACATTAGGCCTAATTGTAAGTTGAGTTCATGTCTTTTGTATAATCTCATTTTGGATGCCTGAAATTTTAAAAAACTGTATCATTTTGGGTAAATTCACTGATATGATTAAAAATTATGTTAAAATGCTGACACGTCATTGAGCAAAGCAAAACTTGTTGAAAATTAAAATTCTTGAAAATTTTCAAAAAATTCTATAAATTTCCCAATTACTACAAATAACATTTAACAACTTTTGCAAATTTTTTTTAAAATAATTTTTGGAAAATTTTCAAAAATATTTTTATTTAATGACACATCAGCATGTTAATGGAAATTTTATCATGTCAGTGCAGTGATCTAAAATGAGACAGTTATAAATAAGGTATTCAAAATGAGATTATTGAAAAAGCATTACCTAAATTGCAATTAAGCAATAAAAAATTTCAAAAAAAAAAAA
>BSSO01003399.1:0-16597 GCA_030267885.1 Mesembryanthemum crystallinum | reverse complement strand
CAAACAATAATTGCACTGCACTTTTTTGTAACCCCGGTCTAAAGCCATTCCATGGTTTTGGACTTCCTTTGAACCCATAACTATAGCAACTGATCAAACCAAACCAACATATAAGGAAATGATATCTAACCCAAATAGAGCACCAGTAACCTTTTGAGAAATTACATGAATGTAAAGCCATATCCAAGTAAAAGAATCATTCTCATAAAAAGTTTAAGTCAATTCAGAAAGGGTGAATTCAAATAAGGTAAGTTATGTAATTTCCCAGAAAAGAGAAGATTTCAGTAATAACAAAACAACTCGACTCACATTGTAAAAGGAATTTGCTCACTTTGGCTTAAGCTTCTAAATTTCACTTTTAAGTAGCTAGTAAATTTACACACCTACCTAAATATATCTCGAAATTAAGAGAAAAATTTACTCCAAACCTACAGCATTGAAGCAAAAAATGAAAAAAAAATAAAAATAAAAACAGAAAGACTATTTGATAGATCAATTAATGCTTTTTTTTAAAAAAAGAAAATTGATTTGAAATCCGCAATTTGTGAAACAAATTGTGCATCTATTTTTCCTTACATACGTTGGTTTGTTTCTGTTGCTATCAGTATGGGTTCGAATGAGGTCGAACCCAGGGGAATGGCTTTAGATCCGGAATACAAGCAAGTGCAATAATGCAATTACAGTGGGAAGGTTGTTGCGGGATTCAACCGCCTTCAACATCATTTGGGTGGTGTTGGAAGAGATGGAATGGTGTATCATGAGACTCATCCTGAAATTAAGGAAATGTTCATAAACAAGCTGCTCGAAAGTAAAATCAAAAAGCTGACAAGGAAAGTGGGTGACTCTCAACAACCTACTGGTCCTAGAAAATGAATGAAGCTCGAACGACTCAAAAGAAAATGATATGAACCCAGCACTACAAAGTGAAGGGTCGAGTGGTAAAGCGAAGAGACGAGCCGTATGTGGACATGATTTGGAGGTTGAACCTAAACGAGGTGTGTCAAATTCTCCCAAGGGAAAAGAGAAGTTCTTTATTTGATCAAGCATTAGCTTTTTCTAGTGGTGTTCCATCAGTTGGAAGAGCAGATTTTCTAGGAAAAAAGAGCTAGATTCATCTACATTGATGAGGTCCAACACCATAAGCAATCCCATTAGGAATTATTTGAATAGAAATAATGTTGGATCACTTTCAAGAAGATTAGTTGCTAACAGGGATATAAAGACCTAATGTGAAGGAATAGAAAACTAGATCACTAATGGAGTTATGTTCTGGTGGTGGTATTTTTGTTGATATTTATAGTGGGTTGTTGATTTTTCTAAAGTTTTGTTGATTTTATTTATTTTTGTTGATTGCAGTTGATTTTACTGATTTTGTTCATTTTACTGATTTGTGTTGATCTTTGCTTATTGAACTGATTTTTGTTTATTTTTCTGACTCTACTCTTTGTTGTTAATTTTACTAAAATCAACAAAAAGATAAAGAAAAAGAGAAAATATGATAGCATGATCAATTTAATAATATGTAGCTAACATTGGAGGATTCTCAAAGAAGGGGTCATTTGTCTAACTAATCCACTATTTTACCCTGTACGTACTTACATTGACTCATGGTATAACTTAAAAAAAAAATATTAAATTAAATAAATCAAAATATATACTGATTAAAGAATTCCACAACTATAATCCATTAGAAAATTGATCAAGTCCCAACAAACTACTCTTCAGTGAATTGGCTATTGAGCCTTTTACAAATTCGAAAAAAAAAAAAAATCATAGTAATTAAATGTTCACATTGAAAGCCTGGCTCCCTCTCTAGCACCATAAAGAATAATCAAACATGTGAATTTAAGATCATAAATGGAGATTGCTATATGTAACAAGGAAATGGACACACATATTTTTATGCTTCACATCTCAAAACGAGATTTATTGATGGGTAGGGGGAAAGCAATTGAATTGAATCAAATCTTATCTTACATGTCTTTTATCCTTTTACCATGTATAGAAGGTTAATTCTTCTCAAATGAAATGATGTTACTCCAAATAAAATGAAGAAAAGCAAAGACTAAAAAGTATGTCAATAAGATGTGCTTGCATGTTTATTAATAATAAGGGGGGGAAACACAATTACATATTAAAACCACCAAGGTAAAGTGAAACCAATGTAAGAATTTTAGATCAATCATTCTCCCTTTGAAAAACATATACAGATACTCGAAATTGAAGAAATGAAGAATGAAACTTGTGAGAAATCAAAACAATTCCATAGATGATAACTTGAATTTCATTCAACCAAACATAAATCTAAGAAATCAAAGTAAAAATGACAGATCTAAATGGGAATTGAATAAAAACAATGACATAAAATAAGATCTTACTCTCGTTGAGATCACGTTGTAAACGAATCTTGATCTTCTGATTTAAGTTGAAAACCCTAGTTCTGAAGGAAATCGACAAGCCAAATCCCAAATCTAGATGATGGAAATGAACTCTATGAGAGAGAACACGAGAAAAGCGCTGGTGCTTGAAACGTTACAAAGACGATAACAAGTATACATAGAGCAAGAAAATGATGATGAAAACTGAAAGATATATAAGAAGATGTTCAAAAGCAAATACGTCATAGCAGGCTGACGTGTAAATCTTACTTACCCAAGTCTAATCTCTAGAGACCGGCATCTATTTATGAGCACAATCTTCAAGTTTGTAACGCGCACACTAAAATAATTTTGAGCCTATTACTTAATAAGTAGATGTTGAAAAGTAAGTACGTTGTAGCAGACTGACGTGTAAATCTTACTTCTGCAAGTCTAATCTCTAGAGATTAAAATCTATTTATGAGCACGCTCTTCTAGTTTGTAACGTACTAGATGTTGAAAAGTAAGTATGTTTGAACAAGTTGACATAAGAATCTTACTTCTCCAAATCTACTCTCTAGATATTGCAATCTATTTTTGAGCACATTCTTCAAACTCGTAACATATTTAAATATGTTGTAACTAATGAGCCTATTATTTACTAAGTAGATGTTGAAAACTAAATACGTAGTAGCAAACTGACGTGTCAATCGACATTCGGAAAAAGTGTCCATCTACTCTCTTACCATTCTTTTGCATGCACCAACCACCCTTGTCAAATTGAAGTGGGGACAACCCAAAACCCCAACTCAGCTTATGGATAGGCCTTCCCTCCACTTTTCATTTCATCCCTAAACACAAATAATAGGCCCAAAACAATATCTCCTTTATTTCATCCCCAAAAAATCAACCAAAAAAACACTCTTATTTCGCAATTCGCACCACTGGCGGCTAAATTCGCTTGCACTGCAAACTGAAACTACTATGATAAAAATACCCATTTTCCCCCCTAACCCATAAGCCTAAAATCGTTCATCACTTCTTCAAAATTTTCTCACAGAAAAAAGAGTGACAAAAATGTCAGTTATAGCACCAAATTGTCAGATTATATGTAGGGATATATACCAAAGAGACCATCACCAGCAAATATCAAATAGTGGGTGGTGCTTGTTTTTGCTCAAATCTTCTGGGTTTGGTTTAGGGTTCAGAAAGGGGTGCAGAGATGATAGAAAGCTGAACAAGAGGAGAGAGATTAGGGCTCAATCTCTATGGCCCGATTTGTCGAGACCCAGTTCAGTAGAGATGGAAGCCATTAAAGATTGTGATCACTTGGACCAGGTTTTACAGCGAGCTCGTGAGGAATCGGAACCTGTCATCATTGATTGGTATGTCTTTATCTTTTGTGTACTTGATTTTAATGTCGTTTATTGAGTTGCCCATTTCATTGATGGGGTTGATTTCATCAATGGAGGAAGTGGGAGTGGAAAATTGGATTGATTTCATTGATGGGGTTGTATTACTTAACTTGTCCAAATATGTAATCAGTTAACCCAATACCTTGATGTAGTTGAGTTGCTTAAACTTTATTCCTGCAATTTGAATATCCAGGAGAATGTGGGTAATCGTTTCATTTGAGAGATATTGACTAAGAAAAAAAAAAAGTAGTTCTTTGATTGCTTTGCATTAAAATAAATTTGCAATTTGAAAATCTGAGTCATTGTATTGGCTCAGTCATTTTATATTATTTTTTGGATTTAAATATTGGAGATGCCTTATGTGTGGATCTGTCTTTGGTTCAATGGCTAATTGTGGGTATTATATTTCTCCCTTCTGTTGCTAGGATGGCTAATTGGTGCAGGAAATGCATTTATCTCAAGCCTAAGTTGGAAAAACTGGCTGCTGAATATGATACCAAGTAGGATTACTAATCTATCTCTTTTACCATCAAGTTTAAATTTTTTGAGTAAAAAAGGACACCAAGATACCCTTGTCAACAAACGATAGGCACACTTTGGTATGATGCAGTCATTTGATTACCTTAATGTACATTGAAATTTCCTAAATGTACACATTGATTTGGTTCTAAGCAGCCCTTGTTGTATAAGGGTATCCTTTTGTTTTGGTACCTTTGGGTACTTTTCCCAGTTTCTTCAATGTGCATGCACCTTCGATTTTACAAGCAGGTGCGCAAAAAAGTGTCTATTTTGTGCTCAGATGTATGTCATAACTACAAGCTGTTGCCTGTTGCTGTTCCCTGTCTGAATCAAATGTCACCTTCATCCAAAAGTGAATAAACTTTGATTTGGATCAACAAATAGCTTGCTGCCCATGTGTTAGGGGAATGAGTAGAAGCATGGGTTCAGCCATCATAAGCTGCAAAAATGCGCAACATGTGCCTGATTGCCTCTCATATGAATATAAGCCATTGTTTAATAATGGAGTCCGTAAAACAAAATGCGGTCTTCATTGGAGAGTCCTGTAATGTATTGGCAGGATATCACAAATAGTATCCTTGCCTCCAATCTATGAAACCTTCTAATGGTGTCTATTTTTTCCTCCAGCAGCCAGGCGGGTGTTGCAAGACCCTGTATAAGGCTTAGTTTGTGCCTTAGTAAAGCTATAGAGAGTACATGTTTTAACTCCACCATTATTCCAAATCTTAGACAGGAGAATAGCTTGTCCATTTGCCAGGCACCCACTGATATTCCTCATTGGTGTTAGACCTGGAAAAGTATGGGGACTCTAGGAGCTTTTCTCTCCATTAATGTTCATGTGCAACATATACTACCTGATGTTAAACCCATAAGTCCAAGAGTAATTTGAATAGTCAAAGGGTTTGGGAACAAATAGCAAAAGATCTTGAGTCTTTAAATGGTGGGCACTGGTGTACTGCCATGCAAAGTTGCTTCACATAGGTGTCCTTCAAAGAATTACCATCATAGCTAGTTGTGAAATAGACAAGGACTTTACAAATTTATTTTTTTGCCTCATTATTACTAATTTCATAATTAATTACCGACATGAGATATTGTGATTGTCTTTTAAAACAAATGATTCAATTGTCTGTGCTCTGTTTTGGTTTAATGAACACCTTTAAGATAGCACTACTATATAGAGATAGAAAGAGAAAGACTACTTATAGTGGAAAATCCCACAATATTGGACCCACAGATATTATTGGTCTGTCTAAGTGCATAAAGATAACTGCATTCCTTACTAGCCTGAGTTTGAAGGACTAAGACTTGGATTTGAGCCACCAGATGTGTTAGCTTAAAAAGGATTGTTGGCTTAACTAGATATTGTAGGAAATGTTTGCATTATAGGACACTTATGGACTCGACATTGATTTTAGTGAGCTCTAGTCAGTCTAGTGATTTTTACTTGGGTTATGGAAGCTGAGTAAGACTTTAAGTAGCTGAAACTTGCCATGATGTCTTCAAAATGTTTGTATTATTAGATTGGACTAAATACTTGTCCCTGAAATTGAGCAAGAGAAACGCATCCAGCTTTCCTCATATGACTGGCTTATCTTGAGCAAGGCTTTAACAAGCTGAAACTTGCCATGATGTCTTAAAAATCTTGGAGTTATCAGATTTGACCAAATCTTTGTCCATGAAATTGAGCAATTCAAACACATCCAGGTTTTCTCATGACTGCCTTACTTGAGTTTGCCTGGATTCTGTCATGAATTGAAATTAGTCAACCCAACCCTGGTAGACCTGAATCTGTAGCCTGATTCTGATCTTTATTGGTTCATCAGAAATAAGGGTGTCATTTTGAAGTGGCTGATCTGGGGCTGATGCTAGGCTGCCTAAGCACAAGGATTTCTTTTAGAAATAATAAGGTTCTGAAGCAAATTAAGTAAAAAGAAATCAAGTTGACCTGCTAATTACTGCTGATGGGATTCACAACATATCTGTCTAAATAAGTGTTGTTGTGTGAAGGCTTGTGTTTACTGATTTGAAGTATACCTGTCAAACAAGCCGACCAAACCAGGCTTGGGTCGGGTCATTTTGAGTTCAGATTAGGTTGGGTTCGGGTTGTTTTTTGAGTCAAATCCAACTTTTACTTACGTTTACCGGGTTATTTCCGAGGTTTGGGTCTAAAAATCTGTGCAAAAACAAAGAAGTATCATGAAGGCCCAACACAAATACTAGATTGCAACGAAGAGTCTGAGTATCATAGATGCGATGCATTTAAGTAACTTGTATTGGAGTTCTCATATCAAAAACAAAAACAAACCAAAAAAAATAAAAAAATAAGTAACTTATATTGGAGTAGACCAATTTGTTTTTCCCCTTTATTTTTGGATAGGGGGTATAGAGAAAGAGGCAGGCCCTTTCCTAGTGTAGCCATTCAACAACTTTTCCCCAGTTGGCGGTAGGAAATATTAAAGCTGTCTTTTATTTGTCCTTCACCTATTCACATATGGTGTGATGATATCTTGCTCGAATGCTTAGTAAAAGCCCCAATGAACTTCATATCAATGAATCCTTTGTGTGATGTGTAGGAATTTGGACTAGTCTTGCCTAGGTAGGGGTACAGCTGGACTATTTTGATCTTCTTAGACTCTTCAAGTGGCTGAATTGCATTTTGTTATTGTTTTGTTGTATATGTTCTTCAAACATCTATAATCTGTCTAACATCTCTATGATTCTTTTTTCCTTGCTAATAGTACTCTGACTTGCGTATATAATTTACTACTTTAGTGATCGAGCATCTCATTGACTAACTTCTCGATCTAAAAATTATGATGTAGTAAGGGGGATTTATTAGGTATGCTGCTAGGATTTGTGTCAGTTTCATGAAAATTTACAGTTGCATGACTTAGGTCCCCGTAATCCAATAGGAACGTGTTCAAGAGGATATATGGTCTCCAGGGAACATGTTACTTTCAGCTTTTCAAAAAAAACAAGAGGAGCCACTAACCCACTGGGTGCTTTGTATGGTCTGCTGCAGACAGAATGTGTGTTAGCTTCATGGTAATAGCCTTATAAACCAATAACAAGGTCTTCTAGATAATAGACTTCTCTTTTTCATGAGAGGCAGGGAGGAGAGTGATACGGCCTGGTGGGATTCAGCCTTTTCAAATAATTGACCGAATAACTGACTGGTATTCTTCGTCAAAATGTCATTTTCCAATAAGCATTACTGTGAATCTTATTCTTTGACCTTTTAAGCTTAGACGTTGCAACCCTTCTTACGATCTGTATATTAAAAGGACTGTTCTGTATAACTTCATCAAGCCTAACTTCAGGATATTATAGCTTGAACAAAATTTGACTGCATTTCAATGGATAACTAATGCCACTGAAACTCTGGTGTCTAGACTGGCTTCTGTTATCACAAGTCATACCCTATAATCTCAATTTTCTTCATGAATGTCGATGGGGATTTCTGTGTTCTGGGATCTTCTATTTTATTGATACAAGAAACATGTATTAAGCATCTCCTCCCAAACTTCTCGGATTCTCTACTTAGAAAAACATGGGATCCCAACTTTAGATTAGGAGCTTTGATATTACCAAATAATTGCATTCAATCCCATCATACTTACCAGGATATCTATTAATTCCTCGTTTATCACATTTTCTTGTGAACCAGTACCACAATTCATGCATTGTTAACCAGTGCCTAGAACCCCTTTTACTTAATGAATTCAAAGCAGTACCCATCTGAAATATGTTGTAACAGCTGAGGTAGTCCATAAGTCTGATTGTCTATAGTCTTCACATAATGGTTTTTCCCTCCTTTCTCCAGATTGATTGATATTCTGAATTCAGATTTCAAGTGATAAATAGCTATGAAAATTTGGAGTATAGACAACTTTATCTGGGTGAACATTGAAGATTAGCCATCAAGGGACATCTGAGGCAAGAGAAAATAGGATAATTTAGGGGAAAATCACATGAAGAATGAATTTATGGAGAAGCTTGAGGGAAGCATTCGTATTTCTGTCCTAGTTTATGTCCTTTCTTTTTCTTTCCTCAAATTCGTACTCCAATAGAAGCACAGTTTCATACAACGTACTAGGAGGAACACACAGTTGCAGAGTTGCTGAATCCTCTTGATAATTTTCAATCATTCTTATGATTTTTCATTTCCTCTTATTTTCCAACTAAATTTGACATATTTGGTTCATTGCGATTGAAGGCTCAAGTTTTACTATGTGGACGTCAACAATGTGCCTCAAAGTCTTGTCAAGCGTGGAAACATTTCAGTATGTACAGACACAAATTTCTTTATATGTTTACTTTTTCAGCCAGCCGGGTAATTTTTCCTTTCATTCTTCTGTCCATTGATCAACATAAATAATGACCCGTTTGCTTGTTTCGTATGTTTCATCAGAAAATGCCAACAATCCAGGTGAGTTTGCTTATCGAAACTGCATCGTTGTTGTAGTAATAAAAACCTATCCAATGGACTTCACACGTGAGCCTTGTTTATGTTTGTTTTGCAGCTATGGAAAGATGGAGAAATGAAAGCAGAAGTAATAGGTGGTCATAAAGCTTGGTTAGTGATGGATGAAGTGAGAGAAATGATTCAGCAATTCATATAAACAAAGCTCCAGACCTGTGTCCTTAACCCCTCTCATTATCACCCTCTTCTTTTGTATTTAACCTTTTCAAGTAAATTTCGAGTTTTTCCATTTTCTGGTAAAAAGTTTTGTATATATAATCAGCTGGAACCATATTTATCTCTTTTCTTCTATAAATGAAAATGCATAGCAAGAATTTCTTGTAGGTTATTTACTAGCAGCCTATGTGTGTCATTATTTTTTTTGATAGCATTATTTTGGTCAAATAAATTGCTTATTAGTGTTCGTTTGGTTTCATATGGGAAGTGGTAATTCTCGAAAAGTTGTATTTCATTGGAATTATAAGTTCATGGGAAGTAAAATGTTGTTTGGTTGAACATGGAAAGTGAAACTTCCTGCAGGAAGTTCCATTTACCTATGTCCCCCTAGGTAAGTAACTTCCCCCATATTGTGGGAAGTAGAACTTCCTGAAAAGTCCAACTTCCTCCATTTATTGTTAATCAAACTACTCAAAAATATCCTACGCAACTTCCTGTGTTTTTAGAGTGGAAACCAAACGACCACTTAGTATTAGCTAGTTTGATGAAATTTTATACTGTAGGGTATATGTTCACAGAGCAATGAATCAAAAGAGTCGCTTTGGCCGAGTGGTTAAGGCGTGTGCCTGCTAAGTACATGGGGTTTCCCCGCGAGAGTTCGAATCTCTCAGGCGACGTTTTTTCTTTTTTGTTCCATTCTTTTGTTTTTCATTTTGCTTTGTTTGTGTTTGTGTCTGTGTCTGCTCCCTCTGCATTTTCTTGGGATGCCTAACCTTTATAACTCACAGAAAACACCACTTAAAATGAATGCTTAAATTCAATGAACATTTTATTGTGTTAGTTTAATTTTTTATTTTTTTCGAACGCCGTGTTAGTTTTATTGAATGAATTAATAGTAGAAAATTTTCTATGAATATTGGCAAATGAGATTCAAAATTATGAATGAAAGGGACATGGTTTCTTTTATTGGCAAAATAATGTGAACAGTATACATACGGTGGTTTTACATCCTCTTCCTTTCTCGTCACTGAAGGGTCGAGTATATATTACCAGTATTATTAAATAAATAAATAAATAAAAATTGGATCACATGAATTAGATTTTCTCTTACAAAAACATGTACTTGATCATCGAGCACTTTGAAAAGATCTCCATCCAAAATTATTTACCTAGTTTTATAGCTAATGTAAGTTAATAATTACCCAGTTTGAAGTCATCATAAATCTATTGGAATACATTTTTTCTAAGAAAATTAATGAAATAAGAGTTTTGTTTCACACATGATCTACAATATTCTTAAAAAATTAAGCATTGAAAAAAATGAGGTCCTACCGGGAGTCGAACCCAGGTCGCTGGATTCAAAGTCCAGAGTGCTAACCACTACACCATAGAACCTCTTGATGCTTCATTCCAGCATAAGTTTTTTTTATATGGGACTCAAATCTCTTTGAGATTTTACAATCCTTTTGTTTTTTTTTTTTTTTTTTTTTTTGGAAGAGAGATTCTACAATCTTTGACATCTCTCTCTCCAACAGTTGAACCCATAAAAGTACTATAACAGAGATTCTCCAACCCTCCCTTAGAACCACATCTAAGGTTCTGTTCTCCTCAATTTTTTTTTAAAATTTTTTTTTGGTTAAGTTTAATTTAATAATTTTGATTGACAAGTTGGATCTTAAATTATTCATAATTTTCAAAATTATACAAAATTGTTATATTTACACAAAACTACACGTAGCTTTTGCTTTTATTGAAACGTGACCAAAAGATTAATAACGATAATATAAGGTTACCCTTTAATTTGAAGTGTTATGTTAAAGATTCCATACAACGACAAAAACGTTGGAGATATTATCGTATTGGGAGTAATTACTGTCCTGAATCACATATTTGTACTGAAAAACTTTAGCGATATATGGCTTTTGTCAATTCAACTTTATGTTTTGAAAGTTTGTTCCCCTCACTCGCTCCTATACTCTGATGGTAGATGTGACATATAAGGTACTATATATGTTCAAATACTGCATAAAGGAATAATTCACTAGCTTTTGTTGTGCCCTTAACATGCTCTAAATACATGTTAAATTAATTGATGAGAAAGTCTGCCAAAAGTATGATTGAAAAGAAAAACGGAAGAAGATGAAAAAAATATAAATGTGTCTTTTATGATTTTAAAAAAGAGGTTTTGATACCACAATTGACTTTAGTTAAGCAATCAACAACCTATATAATTATAAGTAATATATATATAAAAAGATGTGTGTTACACGAACATATAAATAGAAATACTATATATATTCCACATATTTACATGTGAAATAATATTAAGAACGTTTATCATAAAGGCAATGCAATTGCCAAATACTTTGACAAACAAAGTCATGAAATTAGAGCTAGAACCCTATTATGATAGCCCCTACTTGTAGTCTCTTTGTTGGTGTTTGATGAGTGGTGTTTCTTTACCTCCCTTAATTAGGATGTGATACTTTCGCCCTCAAAAAAAGAAAAAGAAAAAGAAAAAAATAAATAAAAAGCCTTGTTAAAGTTTAGATGTAGAGAGGAGTAGAAACGAAAGAAACAGCAGCTTTGCTCTTCGCCCACCACCGAATGGTGCTGGTAGCCCTTCTCAGCCTCAAATTCTCATTCTCCCTCAAGAGCTTGTATCTTTCAGCGATGATTCGAGCTACTCTAAGTTGTGTATTAAGTCAATTTCGCAAAGTTTCTCCCAAGATTACAAGGGTTTTGATATAAACCCTAAAATCTCAAGCAAAATTGGCTCAATTGTGGGAGATTAATCCCCAATTTCTGGAGGGCTTGTCTCAATTAGCTCCTCTTGGCGAGTACGGTTTCTCTATCACCGCCGATCTAGTCCGAGGTAAGGAGGAGGCTTTCAATTTAACACCCGACGAAGTTCCGTTGGGCAAAAGTTGTATTTATTTTTGGAGTCGAAGCCCCGCAGTTTGTTGCTTGTGCATCATCTTCGTCGGCTCCGTTCTTCTTATCTCGTCAGTTCAAGACGGTTCTCCTGTTCTCCATCTCTGTTTTTTCTCAGATTTTTCTTCCTCCCTGCTGTATCAATTGCTCTTTTCAATCATGGTATGGCTTTCTAGTNCTTGGATTAGGCATTACCTCGAAAGCATTTGTTTCTCATCACTTTTGAAGCTTATTTTTATTGGCCTTGCCTTTTGGTTTTGTGGCTTTTGAGTTTTTCTCCATTTTCCATTGTGAGTTATGAGTTGACAGGATGTACTGTTAGAAAGTATTGGCTTATGAAACTTTTAAGTAAGGATTTAACTATTTAGCCTTCCTTATCCTAATTTATTTGAGCCTTTTTCATTTTAAGACTAAGGAGATAGAAACTCATGAACCTATAGCTAAGCAAGCTTATTGGGTTCATGTAACTCCAAGGTCTAAGCCTAATCTTTACCCTCTCTGCTTTCTATGCAATGTTTCATTAAGAATCTTTTTCAAGCTCATGTTCTAAAAGCTCATGCTAGTAATTAGGTTTTAGCACCGGTGGTATTCTAATTGTACCTATGCATTCTCTATGTATTGCAATTATTCCAAAAAATTTGTCTAATGCAACATCAGCCACCCTCTCTCATTTGTTTCTTTCTTGTTGATCTTCGTTCATGCCGTTTCTTGGCCCGTGTCATCGGTGGGGTTTGATTCCCTTCAAATCTGGGGTTTTCTGTTTTTTGCCTTTTGCCTACCTCTTATGCTTATTTGTCTTTTTTGGTCACTTGGTGGTGGTGATGGCTTTTGGTCTCTGTTTCAATTGTAGTAGAATATCAGGTATAGCTGAAGAATCATTTGCAGTATCTATTGTTTAGCTTTAGTTTTCAGTTTTTCTTAGTTTCTGTTTCTTTCGCTGTTCCTCATCATCAACCTGTTGGTGATGAGCACTTAGGATTGCCCGCTTAGTATAGAAGGTAATCCTAGCTTTCTTGCCTTTTCAAAAAAAAAAAAAGAAAAAAATACTAGCAACTCTTGAAAGAAATGAAGACAATGTCCATTGAAGCAAAGGGTGCTTGGGTTGATGAGCTGCTAGGAGTATTATAGTCTGTATGAGAAACCGACAAGACTGCAACCGATCACACTCCTTTCATGTTAACGTACGGCTCTGAGGCAGTCCTACCAGTAGAAGTTGGTGACCTTCATTCCTAGTTATCACTTATAAGTCATTTGGTAATGAATCAGCCATGAAAAAGTCTCTCGATGTTTTCCCAAAAGTAAGGGGCACTTCCGTTCTTCGCTCAGCTTCCTACAAACAAAGCACGTCATGAACCTATATTCGCAAGGTCAATGTCAGGCCACTATACATAGGTGACTTGGTACTATGCAAGATGAGTTAGTTAGGAGCTTAGCTGAGCAGGTAAGAAGACACCCAATTGGGAAGGACTATACTAGATTCATGAACAAGTCCGACCAGGCACCTATAGGTTGTCTACCGTTGAAGGAAAGGAGATTCCTAAGATTTGGAATATCGACAACCGTAGGAAATATTTTACTTAAGTTGAGAGTATTGCATGCCGCCCTAATCAAGGCTTGCATGCCATTTTTAAATTGTTTTAATTTATCCTAGTATGGGCCTGCACACCCTTTAAATCAAGGCCTGCGTGTCACAATCAAAGTTGTGCGGCCAAGTAGCCTAAATCATAATTGAGAAAATGCAACCAAACTTTTGAAGACCAAATATGTCTTTTATGATCGTTTAAGCTAACTCAGCGATGAATGGATAATGAACTTTGCTCGGAGGGTGGAGACTCTCTCTGTTAAGACTGACCTACACTGGTCGTTGCCTAGTTATGGACTAGTTAGGTAGCTTAGCCAAATTTTAATCAAAGTAAAGACCGACCCATTTTGGTCAGCCCCTAATTGTGGACTAGGGGACTTCCAAATTATAAGTTAAGACCGTTAGATGTCTTAGCCAAATTCTAAGTAAGGAACGACCTGCATTGGTCGGCACCTAGTTATGAACTAGGTTGGTTTAACCAAATTTTAAACTAAATAGATAATGATCTACGTTGGTAGGCACCTAGTTATAGACAATGACAATATATAAAGTAAACAATGAGTAAAAAGATTGCATTACTACATCATCATCAAGAGTGTAGAGCCACATCAATAGTATGCCACAAAAGCTAAGAGTGCAGGCATAACTAGTCAATTACAACTCCTGAAAATTGCTACAATTAAAATTTACATATCAAACATTGGACCCCACTAAAGAAAGTGATCTACTCATCATCAACAAATACTAAGTGTCCTTATGGGTGGAAACTCCAACAGAGGAGGTAAGATGAGTTGTATCCAATGAATGTCTTGACTCCCAATAGTCGTCTTAGCAGCAAGTGCCTTCAGCTCTTCCTGGTCTAACTCCTAATAGCGAGACTGCAGCTGTGGCTAGTGCGCCTCAAGACCAAAATCTCCTATAGCAAGCTATCCACAATCTTCAAAAGCTTTGTTTTTGTATTGGTGGGGCTCAACGATGCAAGTGGTCAGACCCATGCGCCGCAATTAGTTGCTATTAAGGACAAAGTACTAACCACCTATTATTGATTTGGTGGAAAGAAGTTTAGCGCTCCACCTTTTATAAGAAGCCGAACGCCGATCAAGCAAACTTGTACAGACTCTTATTTTGACTTGGGTCTCACTAAGAAATTAAAATTTCATCAACAATTAATGACATAACTTGACCTACATTTTTAAAAAAAGGTAGTTTAAGTTGCCAAGCAAAAAAAATGACCAAAACAACACACACACACACACACACACACACACAAACACACACAATCGCTATTCATTTTTTGTAAGGAGTAGACCACAAACACATGATACTAATTATTGTAAAACTCCATTATATCAAAGTCATAAGTATTAGTTGATTTCAAGAGTGTCTGTATTGGATTTTACAACCTGAAGACAGAAACTGTAAGACCCCGGCGACTATGCCCCCATATACTTAGCATTAATTACGCAGCGGCCTGCCTAATCGTCGACGTCTTATCGCCGTATATGCTGTACTCGTATTCTACTTACCAAATTCCACGTATAAAACTCGAATACGAGTACAACACATATAAGGCTATAAAACGGGAATTGGGAAGATCATGGTATCATATTATTACAAACGAAAATAAATAAAACGAAAATAAATAAAAGTCTAAGTTATACTAATTATTACAAACTGTCTTAAATATAAATATTACATATTAAAAGTCTAAATTATTAATAAGTCTATAACTAAACTAAATATTAAACTAAACATCTCCATATATGCTGGTCACGATATCGAGGATCTCACTACAAAACCCGACGTCATCCATCTAAGTCAACATGCAGCCACAAAGGAAAAAGAAAGCAACAAAGGAAAAAAAAAAAATCAGCATTTCGCTGTGTAAACTCACTCTAAGAAAACATAATAGGTTCTATATTTTTATCAAAATACGGTTTTGGTGTTTGGCACATAATAATATGGTTATTATTATAATAGTAATAGTAATAATAATAATGATGATGATGATGATGATGATGATGATGATGATGATGATGATGATAATAGTATAATAATAGTAATAGTAATGCACATGATCATACAACATACCATAAAAAAATATACAAACGATAATTACAATACCATTATTCATTTAACCGTTACTTGATATTCAAGTTATCTTATATAAGTTTATTTATTTATTCGAGGGAATAGTCGTTAGGGATTTAATTTCAGAACCGCAGCCTACCACTCGGATGATCCCATGCGTCATCCGATCTGAGCTCAGCTTTCCCATCGGGAGTAAGTCGTAATGCGGACCCATATCATATCAATCATAACTCGCCACTTGGGCTACCAATAATCAATCACGCCATTTCGGCCAAAACACTCATAAATTCATAATCACGCCTTAAAGGCCGGTTTATAATTTCATAACAATGGGCTACGTTATAAACTCCTCGTTTGGGTGTTCTTTCCTTGCGGATATCCCTCAAGTAACTGGCCAAGTTTCTAGTGTGCACACGTAAGCCTATCAACCCTTCTAGCGGTACCGAGCCAAAAATTATCCCTCGGTTTCTTCCGTTATAAGTATTAATAATTTATTATAGAGTTATATGTATTAATTCATCAATCAACAAAATCTCATTATCATCAACATATCACAATTTCATTCATCATTTTCTCATTCAACATTCATGATCATGATCACCATCAAATCATCAAGCTCATATCCATACATCACTATGATCATTATCAATTTTCTTAATATTTCATTAACACCTTCTCTCAGATCCTCTTTATTTCCACTTTCTTTATTATTAGTATTTCAAGGTTGTAACAATAATAATAATAATAATAATAATAATAATATTAGTAATAATAATAAAATTAATAATATTCTAATTAATTTTATTTCTGAGATCATCCCATATTACCTAGAAAACTTTCAGCTAATGATTGAAAATAACCCAATTATTTTTATAAATTTTCCAACATAATCCTCAGCACATATTAGGTATTACTTATGTAAAATTACCATTTTACCCCCACTAAAGCCACACGATTAAATCATACTCCCTCCATCCCTTATTTAGCTTTCAAAAACCTCTAAAATTTTGTCCCTTATTTAGCTTTCAAAACCCACAAATCACCAACTCTTCCCTTT
>BSSO01003398.1:0-16598 GCA_030267885.1 Mesembryanthemum crystallinum | reverse complement strand
TTATTTTGGTTATTTGGGATTTTGGTTTTATTTAATTTAAAATAATCCATTAGACAACATTTAGACAATTTGGTTAATAAATAGATGAATCTCTTGTATTTAATCTCTTAGCCTTGCATTTATTCTCTTTTGAGTAAATGTGGCGGTAATATCCCAAATTTTCTTTAAATTTTAATGTGTTTTCGAATGTAAAAACGGTTTTATTATTTAAATAAATTATTAGAAAATTTGGGGTGTTACACACATCCCAAATGTTGATTATTGTATGTCTATTGGGATTGAGGTGGAACATCCTGTAGCTCATGTTCACACCCAAAATGGCCTTGATGAATCCCTAATAAAGTGATTACAGCTAATTGCTAGGCCATTATTGATGAAATCCAAGTTACCACCATCTGTTTGGGGGCATGCTATTTTGCATGCAGCATCATTAGCTCGGTTAAGNATTCGGTTGTGCAGTATATGTTCCAATTGAGCCGCCCAATCGTACAAAAATGGGACCTCAAAGAAGGTTGGGAATTTATGTAGGATTTGAGAGTCCTTCAATAATTAAATTCCTAGAACCAAAGACTGGTGATTTATTCACTATAAGATTTGTTAATTGTCATTTCGATGAATTACTATTCCCAACCTTAGGGGGAGGAAATGATCCCGGCCCCAAGTACGATTGAGATAACATGGAACGCATCAGCATTGTCACACCTTGATTCACGCTCAAATACATGTGAATAAGAAGTCCAGAAAATCATCCATTTGCAAAATATTGCAAACCAATTGCCCGACGCATTTACTGATTCAAATAAAGTGACAAAGTCACATATTACAGCCATGAATATTCCTACTAGGGTTGAAGTCGCTAAAGGAAATCCATATAAGGATATTGAAAAAGAATCTACCATAAAGCGAAAACGTGGTAGACCTCCTGGCTCAAAAGATTTGAAACCAAGGAAATCAAAAAGGTTAGGAAACATTGCACAAAATGCTCAACCTTTTGCACAACCTTCTTGTGAAGGAAAAGAAGGAGAGCAAAATGCAGACAACATCATTAATTCAAAAAATGAGAATCCAGTCTCAAATGAGCATGAAAACATCAATAGTGATGAAATATCAATTAACTATATCCACATGAGAAAGACGTGGAATAGGAGCATTATCGTAATTAATGATGCATTTGTTCATGCAATAGCTACTGAGATAGTGGTCCATTCGGATGACATCGAACCACTATCAGTAGATGAATGTCATCGACGTCCTGACTGGCCAAAATGGAAAGCAGCAATGCAATCAGAATTAGAATCACTCAATAATAGGCAAGTATTCGGGCCTGCGATTCAAACTCCAAAAGGGGTAAAACCCCTCGGCCACAAATGGGTATTCGTTCAAAAACGAAATGAGAAAAATGAAAAGGTATAAGTCCAGACTTGTAGCTCAAGATTTTTCCCAAAAACCAGGACTCGTTTATGAAGTAACCTATTCTACAGTCGTTGATGCAACGACATTAAGGTTTCTAACTGGTTTGGCAATTACAAAAGGATTACAAATGCACTTAATGGATATCGTGACAGCATATCTGTATGGGTCACTTGACACAGACATTTACATGAAAGTGTCGGAAGGACTAAAAGTCCCAAAAGCTTATAGTCCAAAAACCCAAGACATGTATTCAATAAAATTGAGTAAATCATTGTATGGTCTAAAACAATCTGGGCGGATGTGGTATAACCGTCTAAGTGAATACCTCCTAAAAGAAGGTTACAAGAATGACCAAATCTCCCCATGTGTTTTCATCAAGAAATCTAGCTCGTGACTGGCTTATAATAGCAGTCTGTGTCGATGACTTGAACATCATCGGAACATCAGATGAAGTTGAAAAAACAGCTAGATACTCAATGAAAGAATTTGAGATGAAAGACTTGGGAAGAACCAGATTTTGTCTTGGTCTGCAAATTGAACACCTGAAAAATGAAATATTTGTTCATCAAGCAAATTATACCGAGAAGGTTTTCAAAAGGTTTTACATGGATAAGGCACACCCACTAAATTCACCGATGATTGTGCAATCCTTAAAACCTCAAGATGATCCTTTTGGACCAAGGGAGGAAAATGAAGAAGTACTAAGTCCAAAAATGCCATATTTAAGTGCCATCAGAGCCTTGATGTATCTTACCAACAACACAAGGCCCGACATCGCGTTCTCAGTGAATCTCTTGGCACGATATAACAATGCACCCACGAAAAGGCAATCAAACATCTATTTCGCTACCTATAAGTAATGATAAATTTAGGCTTCTTATATGTCAACAATGCATATCCTACTCTCATTGGATATGCAGATGCAGGATACCTATCGGATCCCGCCAAGGCCAAGTCTCAAACTGGATATGTATTTACCTACGGCGGTACTGTGATTTGATGGAAGTCAACAAAGCAAACTTTGACTACGACATCATCAAATCAAGGTGAAATAATTGCACTCTATGAAGCTGGTAGAGAATGCGTATAGTTACGGTCAATAATACAACACATACTCAAAGAGAGCGGGCTAAAAAGGATCGATGGCATTCCAACAACAATATACGAAGATAACATAGCATGCATCGCTCAAATTAATGGCTCCTACATCAAAGGAGATAGAACAAAACACATAGATCTAAGGTTTTTCTCCACTCATGATCTAGAGAAGGAAGGAAAGGTAGACATCCAATAGATCAAGTCTTGCAAGAATCTTGCAGATTTGTTCACAAAGTCGTTACCACCAAAGAAATTTGAGCAGATGATACGTGGAATTGGAATGTTCCATCGTTGTGAAATATCTTGAAATCAGGGGATTATCGTATTGCATCAAAAGCGTTGCACTCTTTTTCCCTTCGATCAGGTTTTTATCCCATAGGGCTTTTCGTGACAAGGTTTTTAACGAGGCAACGTGGATACAGAATAACACTATAGTAGTTGTACTCTTTTTCCTTCGACCAGATGTTTATCCCACGGGGTTTTTACTGCCAAGGTTTTAACGAGGCAACATAGACCCTTTATTGAACCATTCAAGGAGGAGTGTTATAAGATAAGGTGAAATGTGAATGGTTCTCCGGGTTTCACGGAGATATTTTACTATTCTTTCACTATTTGCACAATGTTTCTACTACTATAAATACGTACGCTTATAAATGTAAAAACTTCCTCATTTCGATCAATACGTTCAATACATCGAAACTTTCCCCCACTTTCATTCACTTTATAACTGAACTTTTAACAAGAAAATAATATTTGAAAATAGGAATAAAAGATCTTCCCATAATTGGAAATAAGAAATTTCCTAAAAAGAATTCAACAGAATTCGAAAACTCTAAAATCTTTCCTAATTGAATTAGGAACCCTTTTGAAAACAAAACTCTAATGAATTAGAGTAATTAGGACTCTCTAATTAGGATTAGATGATTAGGGAAAATTTACCACTGCTAAACCAATCTTTAGGAAGTTCCCAATTTCATTCAAACACCAAAAAATACCATCTTTTGAAATAAATTAAAATTTGAAAATTAAATAAATATTTCCAGAAATTATAAATCATAAAAAATTCAAAACTTTACAACTTCTAATTCCTTAAATTAATTTTCAGAATTAAAAGATATAATTTTTATCAAAAATAAAATTAAAACAATTAATTTTCAAAAACAAAACTCTAACTTATTCGCCAAGAAAGCACCAAAACACCACAACCACCATGACTCATCACCACCACTCATCACCACTACCACCTTCCACCACTGGCAAACCCTCAAGGGTCGCCGGTGGCGGCCGGCGCCAACCATGGCCGGTGGCCAGGCGAGAGAAAGAGAGGTAGCGAGAGGAGGAGAGAGAAACGAAGGGGGAGATAGAGAGGTTGGGGGGCTGGCGGTGGCCCAGGCCTCTTGGATGGCCACCTCTTCCGCCACCTCAACCGGTGCCACGACCACCGAGCCGTCGCCGGCAGCGCACAAAAACAGTGGGAGATAGGGACGCACGAGATATAGAAAAAGAGAGGAAGAAAAAGAAAGAAAAAGAAAAAGGAAAAGAGGGGGTGGTGCTCGGCCCTAGGCCGGCCACCCTTTGGCCCTACATGGCCAAGCATCTTAGTTAAGGAGAGAAAAAAGGGAATTCTAGAGAGAGAAAGAGATAATACCTAGAGAGAGAGAGAGTTTGAGGGAATTGTAGAGAGAATAATGAACGCCATGGGTTCCTTATATAGGCATTGGGGTTGACTAGGGCTCCCTAATTGACGTAAACCCAACCCCACTAGCCCATGCTCTCTAGTCCAACAGTCTTCTTAAGCTAATCAGGTTTTATAACCCAATTCAATTAAACAAGGATTAAGGCCCTTTTAATCCAATAAAACAATTTGATTTCTAATTAAATCATTTCAAATAATAAACGATATAATTCTCAATTTCTTTAGAGAATTAATTATAAGAATTTAATATTTATCATGAAATCTCATAATTCAATTAAATCAAATAATTTAAATAAAATCCTTAAAGGAGAATTATCATATAATTGAATGATAATAATTTCAAATAATACTTTGAAATAATAATAAATAATGTAGAAATATTTGGGGTATGACATCTCACCCCCCTTAAAAGAAGTTTGGTGCCGAAACTTGGGGTACGAGCTTTTAAGGCAAGAAATTCCTGCCAATGAGAAGGGTAGATGGGAACAAAATCATTTTGAAAACATACGCATGTCGAGGATCTACGCGTACTCTAGCTAGCGAAGCAATGAATGCTAAGTTATGTGTACTAAGAGACACACAACTAATCACATATGTAGTGAATAAAAGGATGGTAAATGCGAATATGACACCCTACCCCCCTAAAAGAAAGGTTTGACCCCAAAACTTAGACAATTTTCAATACCTTCGGCAAACAGCTCGGGGTAGTTGGTACGCATCAAGTCTTCTACTTCCCACGTGGCTTCCTCAACCCCGTGGTGAGACCAAAGAACTTTAACGATCGGAACGGACTTGTTCCTAGTTATTCGCTCTTTCCTGTCTAAAATCTTCACAGGTCGCTCTTCATAATAGATATTATCTTCGAGTTTAATCGGTTTCGAAACTAAGACATGCGACAGGTCAGGTATGTATCGACGAAGTTGAGAAAAATGGAATACGCTATGTACTTTCTCTAGCTCGGTTGGGAGTGCTAAACGATAAGCAACCTCACCAATCCTTTCAGTAATCTCGTACGATCCAATATACTTAGGGCTCAATTTTCCCTTCTTTCCAAATCTCATGACTCCACGAGTTGGAGAAACTTTGAGTAACACCTTGTCACCGACATCAAATTCTTCCATTCGTCGACCTTTGTCAGCATAGGCCTTGTGACGATCTTGTGCAGCTCGCATCTTCTCTTGAATAAGTTTGACTATATTGATGGTCTCTTAAATCATTTGTGGACCCAATACCGCTCTCTCACTGATGTCATTCCAGTAGACAGGGCTCCTACATTTACGACCATAAAGAGCTTCATATGGTGCTCAATCTATGCTAGTGTGATAGCTATTGTTGTAGGAAAATTCGATCAAAGCTAGATGCTTATACCAAGTACCTTGGTAATCCAAGACACACGCTCTCAACATATCCTCAAGTGTCTGGATCGTACGCTCAGTTTGACCATCTGTGGTAGGGTGAAATGCTGTACTGAACTTCAGTTTCGTCCCGAATGCCTCTTGCAATTTGGCCCAAAAGTTAGAGAGAAACCCTGAATCTCTATCAGAAACAATGTCCTCGGGGACTCCATGCAATCACATGACCTCTCAGACGTAAGCGTCTGCAAGTTGATCCATAGACAATGTGCCTTTCATGGTTATGAAACGAGCAACCTTGGTAAGTCGGTCCATGACTACCTAAATGGCATTGTTTCCTTCGGAGTTCGGGGTAATCCCATTATAAAATTCATTGAAATACTTGCCCATTTTCACTTAGGCACATCCAGTGGCTGCAACAATCCACCTGGACGCTTGTGCTCGCCCTTGATCTTCTGACAAGTCAAGCACTTCGCTACGAATTCAGCAACTTCTTTCTTTATTTTCTTCCACCTAGTGTTGGCGTAGGTCCTTGTAAAGCTTGTCACCCCCTTGGTGAATAGAATACAGGGTATTGTGCGCTTCACTCAAGATTTTCTCTTTGATCTCTGGATCATTGGGCACACATACACGACATCGGAAACGTAAAACTCCATCGTCTTTAGTCACAAAATCTTCCAAGCGACCTTCATCTCGGTGCTCTATGATTCTATCTAGCTTAAATTCTCCGTGTTGTTTAGCCTTAATATCCTCTATAAGACTTGGTTTGATAGAAAGGTTATTCAGAAAATTATTCACTCCATCTCGAGGTACAACCTCGATCTCCCAATTTCCCAAAATCCTCTAGAATCTCGTCTGGGATGACAAGAGCACAATTCAGTGTATGAGACGACTTGTGACTCAACGCATCGACCACTACATTGGCTTTACCCTGGCCACAACGAATACCATGAGGGTAAGGTCTGAACGAAATTCCTATACTAACTAGTGAGACCTAAGAAACTACAGACTTCGTGTCGTTCTTTGGCTCTGGCCAATCAGTAACGGCACGGATCTTCTCCGGATCTATAGAATCTCCATCCTTGGTGACCACATGTCCAAGGAAAGCGACGCGGTCTAGCCAAAATTCACAATTCGAAAGTTTGGCATGGAGTTGGCGTCTTCTCAAAATATGGAGCGTCAAGCGTAAGTGCTCTTCGTGCTCTTCCTTATTCCTTGAGTATAGAAGAATGTCGTCGATGAAGACTACTACGAATCGATCTGGGTAGGGTTGAAACGTTCGGTTCATCAAGTCCATGAACTTTGCTGGCGCGCTGGTTAACCCAAATGGCATAATCGTGAACTCGTAATGTCCATACCTCGTGCAAGTCTTCTCAATGTCTGGCTCAACAATCCTCAGCTGATGGTATCTAGATCAAAGGTCAATCTTAGAGAACACAGTTGTTCCCTTTATCTGATCGAAAAGGTCATCTATTCTGGGTAAAGGGTAACGATTCTTGATCGTGATCTTATTCAGCTCTCGGTAGTCGACACACAACCTCATACTACTATCCTTCTTCCTTACAAACAACACCAGGGCTCCCCATTGTGAAGCATTTGGTTGAATGTAACCTTGCTCGAGTAACTCCTCAAATTGTTTCTTCAACTCTTGTAGCTCGGCTGGAGCCATCCTATAGGGCGCTTTGGAAATCGGTGCTGCACCAGGCACTAAGTCTACAGTGAAGTCTATCACTCTCTGCGGTGGCATTCCTGGTATCTCATCCAGAAATACATCCATATATTCCGAAACTACGGGTATTGTCTCTGACGTCGGCACGTCCTGTGAGACATCTCCCACATGACAGAGGTAAATGGCTAGTCCTTTGGTGGTGTACATTGCATTCTTCATTAAAGAAAGCACCTTCATCTTATGTTTCACCACAACACCTTTGTAGTAGATTCGTCTCCCCTTATGTCCTCTAAGTGAGACTCTCTGCTCGAAGCACTCAATTCGAGCTCTATACTTCCTCAACCACAACACCTTTGTAGTAGATTCGTAACATTAGCTGCCATCATCTGTTAGTCACAAATTGTGAATTTTGCCGTAGCATTGAATTCAAATCTATAATTTCTATATGCGTAGTTTGTAAAGTGTTGGGACTTGACAACCTTCTTATCATCCAAATTAATTGAATGAGGGTGACAGTTGGGTTGTCGTCAATATTGGTGTTGATTAGCATCAGCTGTCCTGTGGGCTTGGGTCTGGCTATCTTGTCTAGGATGAACCCACCCCTATTCGAGAAGCTTTCCAACGATGGCGAATGCGAGGTTATTATCAGGTTGAATTCTAAACTACCAAATCTGAACATCGCACCTTCATATAGAAGGCTGCTATTCTCTTGAACAACTTGACTCCAACCATTGGCAAGCATAAACGAACTGGATGTCTTATGAACCCACTTCTTTAATGTAAGCATTCGTATTTGGAGCATCGGATCAATCATCGTTACCGGAATTTCCAACAAATGATTATTCCTATCTCTCTCTAAAATCTTTTTTTTCTTGTTCAAGTCAAGAACGAGGTTGGATTATCTTTTGGGCATCGCTAATCGACCTTCACCCACAGCCATGTCGGACTTGGTGAGCTCCCTCCTCAACACCAAGTTCGGGTTTGTCCCATTAAGTTTCAAGATTTTGTCCTTGAATTCTTAAGCAAGCTCAACATGGAAGTTATCAACGGGTTTTTCCAATTCAGGATCTGAGTTATTTTCGACGGCGGGCATGGGTCTAACGGGTTGTTCTTCCACCATCGCAATATCAAAGCTAACTTCGTCAGAATCGAATCCCCCCTCAGAGTCTATTATGGTCACAGTGGCTAATAGATCCAAGTCAGAGAGATGACTCAAATCATCCAAATCATGTTCACTCTTTCTACTCCCCATGATTGTTTGAAGATCAAAGACTAATATTGTAACTTTTTTGTTTTAATCGCTGATCAATTATATTGTTCAGAAATAGGGAAGGAAGAATATGTACATGGTAGGAATTTAAATAAGGTTCTTATTCTAGTTGTAGTAGGAAAGGGATTACTGTGATAAGCGATTATGAAACTTGATGATCAAGCAATTTAAGCTGCTCTCTATTATGCAATGGAAAATAGGAAAGTTATCCACCAGGAATAATGTAAATTTGAGTGGGATATTTGAGCCTTATTTATTTTGATCACTTGAGAGGCTTGTTTTTGGAAAATAAAGTTTAATTGGTCCTAAAGTACAAGTAACGTCTTTCTTACTCCAACTAAAACTACAACTGATTAGCAAAAAAAAAAAAAAAATAAAATAAAAATAAAATAATCTAAAACTAAAACAAAAAGATCAATGACAAATACTATATAGTTATTGGATGGGTGGATGATTTGACTTGCCTTGTGAGGTTGAGACTTGAGAGCTTAAATTTTGGTGCAAGTTCTCTGGTAGAATTCGATTTATTTTTTTTTTGTTTTTTTTTTTTTTAAGATTTTGCTTTTATTTGGTTGATTTTTCACCTCCCGCCCTCTGTTATTTCGTTTCTCATACAGGGGTCTTTCAAAAATTTGAGTACATACAATGTGTTCACAATGGTGACCGTGATCGAATCATTCGCTTTGGCTGCCATGCTATGCTTCTTCTTCCCCTTTTGTGGATGTAGCCTTTAATACCCTTTTATTGACATAATTACTGCTTATTTATTTGAATTTTATTGAATCTTTTCCTAGAGTGGTGTTAGAAAATAAAAAATTCAACTTTTGGGTTGGTTTTAAAACTAATTCCCCAACAGGTGTCCACGTAGGCTCGGACGCCACCGGAAGTGTGATTTCCGAAGTACAGCTTTTAAATAAAATAAATCCCAAATTACGGTCCAAGAAAACTTATTTACCAAACTACAGTCCACGTCTGCAGGCATGGACGGCGTTTATAATGGAGGAAAAAATGCCACGAGAAAAGGCATTTATATTAGACAAAAACGCTCTAGAGATTGCGTTTACGTTAATCAAAAATGCCTCCCGAGATGGAGTTTTAGTATAGAAAAAGTGCCATTTCCCGTGACATTTTTATTTAATTAAAACGCTACAAGAAGTGGTGTTTCATTTAACCTAAAAACCCACCCCGAACAAGCCGCACATTCATTAGCTCTCTCTGACTTCACTCTCTCTCTCTCTCTTCAGTCTCTCACTTAGGCGGCACCGTCGACCACCGCCCCACCACCGCCGAGCACCACAGACAACTGGCGACCACCGGCCGACAACCGCCGAGCACCGCGGAGCAACGCCCGAGCAACGTGGCCACCCCCGATGCCCTGTCCCACAATTAGGGGTGTCCACATAATTGCCACCCATGAGGAGCTCCGACCATCGCAAAGCCACTCGCGAGTTACTTGATTGAGGTTAATGTCCTTAGTTTTTTTGTTGTTAATTAGTTTGAAATTTATTGAATATGCTTGAATTTGGATGAAATTAGGAAAAATTGATGGGAAATTATAATAAATTAGTTTATGGAATTTAGAAACATATGAATAATTAATTGAAATTGTTGTTTTATATTTTGAATTTGCTTCAATTAGCTTGTATTGTATGGGTAAACTATATGAATATTGATTACATTGAGTTGAACTTTTTGTTGAGTTGGGAGTATACATATTTGGTGTGAGATATTTAGAATATTGGAATAAATTATGAGCTAAATTGAGATGGAATTTGGTTGAATTGTTGATGTGAATGTACAAATGAGCTCATAAGTAAGTTAGGAAGGCGTATAAAACACCTCCCCAATTTTGATTTAACACTTTGATTGCGATATTTATAGAATATGGCGAGTGCCAAGTATGGCTTGCTCTTTCATTGGGGTGGAGAGCTTATGGAGGATTTGGTAGGGGTTCAATATAAAGGTGGACATAAGTGTGTCGTTCATGTGAAGTGGGGGTGCAATTTTGAGGAACTTGTGAATGAGTTGTCTCAAGCGGAAAAGATTGATCAAAGTGTTGTTCGTATGAATTTGAAGATGAACTATCCAACACTTAGATCATCCACAGCTATGCCGCTTGATGATGATGACTCAGTAGAATCCATGTGTAACTTGATAACACAACTCTCATCACCATCTATGGAGATATACTTGTCACAATTGGTGCAAAGCTTTCCATTTACAAGCTCAACAATGGCACTTGGGTCGAGTTTGCCATCCATACAAGCAATCGAGTCGAGTATGCCGTCTTTTCAAGGAACTGGCTTCAATATGCCGACTTTTCATCAGCCTGGATCGAGTGTGCCTTCTTCTACACCACCGGGGTTCCAAATGCCGTCTTTTGAGCAACCAAGTGTGCCATCTTTTAAGACACCGGTGTTCAGAATGCCGTCTTTTCAGCCCTACGCGCAACAATCACAATGTAGTGCTGATATTGGAGGCTCTTTTAATGTTGACCGGTTTGCACGTGATCCCATGCACGGTTGATTGCGTTTTAGTTGAAGAAAACGCTATGAAGCATGGATTTTTGTTCAAGGTACACGCCGCGGGAGATGGCGTTTTCCTTTACTTTGAACACCACTTCTCGTGGCGTTTTTGCCTCTGTCATAGACGCCATCCACGCCTGCTGACGTGGACGGTAGTTTGGTAAATAAGTTTTCTTGAACCGCAATTTGAGATTTATTTTATTTAAAAGCCGTACTTCGGGAAATCACACCCACCCGAATGCTAATTAATTACACTTGGTACCCCTGTACTTTTGACTTTTCCAATTGGTAGTTAAAACTTTTTTGTTAATCCAAATGGTGCCTCTGCGGTTTTAGAAAATTGAACTCCGTGGCCAAAATATGGGTTTTTCGTCATATTTTTTCGTTAACTGATGACGCGGCGCTTTTCATACTTCCTAAACACCAAAAAAACCTTGAAAAACACACAAAAATTTCCAAATCACAGCAAAGAGGAAGGATGTCTGTTTTTTAAGATGAAAGAAAAGTAGAGGAAAAAATCTAAAATAAATGTAACTTCGTCACATCATTGATCCGGTAACCATTAAAAGCCGTTTTAACTCATAAACTAGCGCCACATCAGCAATTAACGGAAAAATTTGACGAAAAACCCATAATTTGGTCATGGAGTTCAGTTTTCTAAACGCACAAGGGCACCATCTGGATTAACAAAAAAAGTTTTGGGTACCAATTGGAAAAATCAAAAGTACAGGGGTACCAAGTGGAATTTCCCAATAATTTTTATCGTCTAAAACTAAGTGGATGAGCGCCTCAGCGACTTCACTGTAAGTATGTCACTGTCCATTTTAGCGACTTTAATCTGGAAAAAAACATAATGGTAACGTGCCATAATGAGTCGCTGACTAGTACAGCGACTTACCTTACTTAAAGTCGCTTGTATTTTTGGCGACTACTGCTGTGCACTTCAAACAATTTGGACCTATTTCAACAACCAGATCCTGCCAAAACCTGTGTATAAATTCTCAATTACGCATAGCAATAGAATTTATATATGAATATGATAGAAAAACAACTCACTTCATTCCAATCACTTACACATTATAATTCCATCATTGAACACAATCTCATTGCCCAAAATTTCAATGTTGTACATCATGCCACCATGATTATCAGTAACTAGACTTTCAAAATACTAGTTAAATAAATTAATACCAGTCCATGTACACCATGAAAACTACATCCTAAGTCTTTTTGTCTTCAAAGACTCAACATCATCAACGTTACCTTGATCTCGACCTTCAAGTGAGCTGCTCTCCTCAACAAAGGGTGACAGCTCAACTGTGGAAGTCCTAGTAGGCATAAAGGCAACACTATCAATCTTATATCATCGTCGAACAAAAGTGATTATATGAGAAGTTTCATCGAATGCATATCGAATAGGGGACAAAGGCGGAGCAAGAGAAGGCGAAGAAAATAGAGAAGTTGAAAGAGGTGAAGATGGAGATGAAAGGTAGTAACACATCGGATTTTTAACCTTTCTTATCTAACTTAATTAGTCTAATTAATCGCTATTAATTTTTTTTTTATTAAAATTAACCTTTATTGATGCAATATTTGCATCTCTATAATTCAGTCCATGAGCTTAGAAGAGATCATGATCATTCTAGCATAATGAGAGCAATGCACAAGCTTGAGAATGATCAATCTTTAAGAGTTCTTGGAGCTCTTTCTTATCAAGCAACCTGAGGAACAACACAGAGGTTGTCCCTACAGCATTGAGGACTAAGCAATGAGCTCTAAACTGAAGAAAAACATCACCAACAATTATTCTAACTTAAAAGAACCCACACAATTCTTTTAACATACAAATTGTGATTGTTTCATGCATGTAATGGTGGTTTTGTGCTCACCTTTTGTCATAAACCTATGGACCAGCAAGAGGGGAAGATCAAGGATAATGTGATTTAATCCATCACATTAGTACAGCAATTAAGCAAGCTAGAACAGCTCTAGAACAGTTCTAACACATCCAAGGCAGATTTGAGACACATACAAGTCCAATGGCCTTGTTCTTGTTCTATAGCTTGATCTATGCTCTTGGGGATGTCCTTACGAGTTAATTGTCATTGATATTGATTGTAATATGATGTAGAGAGAAATTAACAAGCTGTACAAGTTGTAAAGAAGCAAGAGGGCACAAGCTTATTAGGGTGTTACAAACAACCAAGCAAGTAGCTCCCCCAAGAAGGCCATTCTAACATGTTCATGTGTTAGAATTCCCTTAAGTGAGCTACTCCATCTTAGAGGAACACAAGTGGACGTGCACTGCAACATGACTCAACCTCCCTTAACCCAAAGCAAGCTCTTCCATTGGATTAACTCCACAAAAACAGCAGCAGTAGCCCCACATCTTCAGCTCAGGTACAACAAGGAAGAGTTATTGCTTTAGCTCTCAAGTGGATGCCTAGCTCTCTCTTTCTACTTGTTCCTAGCTCTTTTGAAGCTCTCCTATCCTATTTGTTTATGTCAACAGCAGCTGCACATGTGAGAAGACAACCAGCAGCCAATAGGAATCATTTTGAAGTTCCTTAAGCCTAAGGAAACCATGTAATATAATTGTATTAGTTTATATTACTCTGTTATGTTTTGTAGCTTGTTTTTAGCTTTAATTAACTTAGCTTAGGGCAACTGTAATATAGATTAATTAGCTGATATATTAAGCTAATTAATTCTTAGAGTTTTCTCTATAAATAGCCTAGCATATGCCATGTACAAATCAGATTATGAATATGAAAAAACAAACTTGGTTTGAGAGTGATTCTCTAACTATTTGGTGTCTGTATCAATAGGGTGGTTCCTATTGTGGTGGCCAAGCCTTGAGTCCTACACTAGTGGTGTTTCTATATCTAGTGTGAGTCTCTTGAAAACCGTAGTGCTCTCTTAGAGTTTAGGTGGTGCTTATGTATCCTAAGCCTCTTAGAGTTTCATTTCCTTGATCAACTTGTGGTGTTTCTGTATCAAGTTGTTCTTGGATCATATCCGGTTCTGTTCTTATTGATTTGTGGTTGGTATTCCATTGTTAGCGACTCTAAAGAGTGAGATTAGAGAGCCACAATCAAAGGGGAAGGGTTTAGGTAGGCTCAAGTGCATCATTTATACACATACACATACACACCTACACATACACATATACCATGTACTAATACACGTATAAATCTTTTTCATTTAATTAGTTAATTACCTAACTAAATTTAGATCTATTAACTCTCCTAACACTACCTACTAACACTACTAACATTATTTAACTAATAACCCACTAATAATCTAATCTACCTACGTAATAAAAATCAAAAACAATCCCTAACCCTAGCACCATGAATGCACGTGTAACTAAGAGAAAAATTGGGAAAGATCACACCCTAGATACCTATCTATACACTAACCTAATCTTCCCCTAGTATTAGCCTAACAAAGCATGGGGTTAATTGTTCTTTTCTAAACTTAAAAATCTAAAACACTTTCTAATCTAACCAATAGGGAATGAAGGGAAAAGATGAGGGAAGTAGAGAAAGAGAGTGACGGTTAGGGAGAGTAGAGAGAAGAGAGCATGTGAGGGATGATGATTGGAGAACCATTGACTAGCCATTGCAACTTTCCAATTTTGGAAAGTTTTAACAATGAGAATGTGAGAGACAGAGAGAGGGACGTAGAAAAGGAAAGAGAGTGTGAGAGAGAAGAGCTCTTGCACATGCTTAGGCAAGATCCAAATTTGCGAGTTGTCATTCTTGTGGATGTAGGAAGATTTTTTGGGTGCTTTCTAGAAGGAGGAAAGAGAAAGAGAAGCAAATATTTGGGAGACACAGAGAGAGAGAGAGGGAGATTACGGGTGAAAGAGAAAGAGAGAGAGAATTTATGTGAGAGAGAAGGGAAATGCATTCAAAAGATGAGTTTGTGAGCTCCATGAAAGACCAAGTGGCAACACCCCAATTGCCAACGCTTTCACTTCCCCTCAATAAAAACCCCTAAACCTTCTTCATCTTCCTCACCATTCACCTCTTTCACCATTGAAGGTAACCGAGAGATAGAGAGGATGAGAGCACCATTTTCACTTGTCCACTTTCCATTCTAATTACACCATTTTAACCCTAATTAACCTCTCATATTTCTAATGTGGTTTGTAGAGGAAGATCAAGAGCAAGGTGGTGAAGAAGAGTGGGAGCTGAGAGTTGAGGGAGAAGAACAAGACTAGGTAACACTCTAATGTTTTCATTTTTCTTTGATTTAACTTGATCTAACCTTAGACTAACTTAATCTATTTGATTTTCACCTCAGTTATCCATCTCCAACTCAAACAAGAAGGCCAAGATCAAGCTAGGAATTGAGGTAAATCTCATGTCCCTCTCACACCTAGATAAAATAGGGAAATTCATTAAAATTGAACCAAGATTATGTGTTGTTGTTTGAGTGGGGTTAATCAAGCTAAAAATGAAAATTCTTGCTTTACTTCTACTTGCATGTCAACAATGAGGGCTTGGGTGTATGATGCAGCATGTTGTAGATTCAGATCATGAGATGTATGATGATAGATCAAGTGGAATGTGCGGAGATTTTGATGATTTGTTGTATGAACAATTGGATGAGGAAATCAGGATGAACTTGTGGTAATAATGATGAAATCATGTTTGCATGTTGAGTTTAACCCTTGATCTAATAGATCATGTTTTGTATGTCCTAGAATTGGCCTTGATCTACTTTGATTTTATGTTTGATGGTTTGATCTTGTGATTTTCCCTAAATACCATGAGAAATGGTGATGATGGTATGCTTGTTTTCCTTAGATTTATACATGCATAGCCATTAAATGATATCATAGGTAGTTAGGATTTGGTCTATGTAATAAATAAAAAAAATGATTGTAGAATGATAAGGAATAATTGTATGGATGATGTATGAACATTTATGAGCATTTAAGAGGTACTAATAGGGCTTGATCATGGTAAAAAGTATGATGTAATGATGATAAATGATGAAAGATTAAACATGGGAATTATTAGAATTTTTGTTAAGGATTTGGGACTTAAAATGTGTAACGACCGAGAGAGATACAAGAGATTAGGCAAGATAATTTGCTAAAAGAATTAACTCACTTAAACCGTGTGAATGTATGTAGGATTTAAGTAGCCTAAAATGATAATTGAACCCCTTGGATTATACTATAAATTATATGGATAAATGGTAATTCACTAATGTGAGAAGGATCTAAGGAATTAGGGTTAAATAAGGTAAATTAAGGATTAGGAATATTGGTTAATTAATCGCTTAAGTTACTAAGGGAAAAATGGTAATTTTTACATGTATTTAGGTTAATAGGAAAGAGGAATGACTTATTGGATAAATAAAATGGTTGTTTAGTGGCCGAGAGTACTAATAAGGGTAAAATGGTAATTTCACATGAACTATACCCAAGTATACCCTAGAAAACACTAGTGGTAAATTGGTAAATTCACTAGGTAACTAGATAAACTAGATAGGTAATTTTCCTAATAGAGTCGAGAGATAATAAGTATTAAAGGGACGATTTTAGAAATAAAAGTAA
>BSSO01003397.1:0-16599 GCA_030267885.1 Mesembryanthemum crystallinum | reverse complement strand
TCCCGTTCTCTCTTCATTTGTCTCGCTGAAGCACTTTTGTTTACGAGTTCAACTCACTACAACATATGTAGTCAGGCGACCACAATAAATGTATTTAGGTTCTGTCACAATTCATTTATCCTTGTTTTTGTCCATTTACTCGAAGAGTTCTATATTTCTTCCATTTTTGATTCTCTATGTTACCTAGACTCGGCTGTAAGTGTCCAACATGGATACGTGTCAGTCCAAGTGTCGGACTCAGCAATATTTTGAAAAATTTGTATGTTTTTAGCCTAAAATGAAGTATTGAGTGTCCGTACCCATGTCCGAGTGTCGAGTGTCCAAAACGGGTACTTGAGGTGAAATGAAGAGTCAGGGTAACATAGTTGTTTATTTGCTTGCTCAATGTCAAATTTTGGTGGCTTTTCTCTTTGCTTCGCTGGAGGGCTGATTTCTCTTCCGGTTTTGTCAGTTTGCTTCATTGCTGGGACAGTTTTTCTCTGAAGATTAGAATTTATATTTTGTAACCATCTATACTAGTTTCAATAACAAAAACTGTATAGGCAGGCAAAAAAGTTGAACAAGCACTAGTTTAACACTCCAGCTATCACTATAATACAGCCGGTTAAGGTTGAAGCTGCTGTAGAGTTCAACTGGGTGTACGTTTTGTTACAGCACTGCACCTTCACTGGCTGATTAGCTGCTTTCCTTGTTCTTGTGTTTTACAGGCTCAAAGAAAGTTCTCCCTAGTAATTCTTCAGCAGTGAAGCCCAAAGTCAGGACTTCTTCCAAACGGTGGCAGTGAGCAGAGAGACTCAGAAGCCGGTTCTTCTTGCAGCTAAACTGTAGCTACGTTATCTAACTCTGCCCGACTTATTAGTGCTAAATTAAGTGATCATGCTCGTTGTTGTCTTGTCACATTCATCGTCGTAGGGTTTAGGTGTTGGTTGACAATGTCCAACGATTTTTTTGCGATTTAAGGGTGTGCTTTGGGAAGCAGCTGTAAGCAGTTTATCCCTGACAGTGACTGTTGGTGATAATTGTAAATTATGTATAGTAAAGGCATGAAGAAATGCTTTTCTGATTTGTGATTCAGAGAGATGATATATTGAGACAAACAAAATCAGTTGCTGCTTTGAATGGCCATTCAGTTTTTTTGTTTTTATTTTTGTTTTTTTGTCTTTTTGTTTTTCTTTTTTTTTTTTTGGTGCCAAACATGGCGCTGAAATATCTGATACACACATCAGGCGTCTAATATTGTCCACTTTTATTCCTTGTGCTTGGTTGAGCAGGAAGTATTTTTCATTGTTTTCAAATATTTCGTAGTCAACCAGCCATAACATGTAACTTAAATTGAAATTAGACTTTTTAATCCCTTTCTCTCATAAGTGATGTAAAAGTTTATACAAATTATGTTTGGCAAATAGTTGGTGATAATAGCTGTGGGTTAATGATAGATACCTCTTGGCTGGTTATCTTAGCTGTTTTAAAAGTGTTTGGTAAAAATTGACTTCTAAAGTGAAGCATATGAGCTACAAGCCAATCGTAAAAACTACTCATAACAACTTTTTGAAAATTGGCTTATGAGATGCCAAAAACAAATTCAACCAACCACTTTACAAACAACTCTTATATTGGTAAACTTGATCGAACAAACCTAAAATGTCAGAAATCTCTTGCCAAACACCCCAAAACTACCACAGTCTCAACTATTACGTCAATATTTCATTGGGCATGTCAATACGTATTATCAACATTATTTTAACTAAAAGTTCAGATAGCAAGATTAGAATTTCCTAATTAGGTATTAAATGACAAATATGTCTTACTGCCCCCTTGACAATACACAAAATTGTCCAACCTCCATAATGTGTCATCAACCTTGAAACATTTCTATGTTGCTTTCTTCGGGACAGCAGAAAAGTTTGCTTCTTGTATTTGAAATTAATACTATGATGTTTTTGGTTAATTTAGTGTACAAGCTGAAGTTTGACGTTGACACTCCATAATCCAAATAACGTGGAAAAACCTGCAATTTCTATCATCCACACACATATATTATTACATACATACATTGTTAATTTTTAAAGTTGCAAATATTGTCAAGTAATACAAAGAATATAAGTAAATGATTTCTAGTTGTTAAGGAATGCTAAAACACTGCCACGTTTTGAAAACCCTTCATTTGGTTACCTTGATCAATAGCATAGGAGCAGAAGCAACAATCCCTTCTTAGCATAGTTATGTTTTGAAGATTAGAGTGACAATATTGTAGGTGGATCCAAAGATAAAGTATACAGTACAGTCAACAATGACAACTATGTGGTCACATGAGTTAACAATGTTCGTTGGTATGAAATTGTGAGCGTTACAAGCTCTCAAATCTCTCACAATATTAGTTATGGTACATATCTCAATTAATCAAATCGAGCCAAAAAAATGAAAAAGAAAACAAACTTGTGCTGCATGACGCAACCCATCTGCGCTCAATGACCGCCCTGCTCGACCAGGCAGGTTCATGCTCAAATTCCGCCCATGAGCGATTTGCTGGTTCCCCTGTCCTTGACTCTTTTTCTAGTAACCCGACTTGCGATAACTCCGATTAGGCTCCAATCCTAACATTATGTCCAGCATTTCGCCAGTGATCATAGAAATGATTGAATGAGAGTTGTCGAGAAGCTACAATATCAATATTACAAGGAAGAACAAAGTCTCCCATTACCAAACCATTCAAAAATAAATTTTATAAGATGTACCTTCTCATAAAAATAGGTACTGAACTTATTGGTAATTTGACTAGAGGATCCAAACTTCTCTTGGGGGACATAGTAGATGCGATCGATGATGAAAGCAAAGACCAAAACAGAAGCAACTAGATACTTATATTTTCTTTATGTATTGCAAGGTCTAATGTCTTAAGATCGAATGTGCAGATACGAATTTGAAGAAAAAACCTCGTGTTACTCGTGGAGTAACGGTGCATGGTGATGGCCGTGGAGTGACGAGAGAGTTTTTGGCGGCGTAACGTTTATGTTACGTCCATCACCAACTACTACTCTTAGCTACCACTATTAACTTGTTGTTATTATGCCTCCATATATAATTAAGAAATTACAAAGATAATGCACAGTCAAGTACAATTAATTAAGTATGAACTTATTTTTATTGTCATATTTGATTTGACGAAAGTTAATCAAATCTTGAAAGAGTACATCCATCATGCACAAGGAAGTGTCTGTGACCAATAATTATAACTCGCCATGATATATCAGTACGTACGTACCGGGAACATCTCTCACATTTCCTCTGATCTCGTAATTCTGGCTTTCAGAAATGGGAGGTGCAGTTCAAGAACAATTACAGTGGTGGAAGGGAGAAAATCAGGTGGGGAAGCAGGTTGCAGCTATAATCACAAGTAGTCAATGGAGTTATGCTCTTTTCTGGTCTCCTTCCTCTATTCAACCCGAGTATGTAACCACTCATCACCTTTCCATATATCATTCATCTGATCTCACCTTCCTCTAGTCAATGGAGTTATGAATCGAACTCTCAAAACTCACGGTTAGATGAGGGAGGAATGGAGGATACTTCTAATCATAGCATCTATTAATTTCATTAGGGGTAGCCAACCATGTGCCTCAGTGAAAATTGATGCTTATAATCTCCAAAGAAATCATTGTTTCTTTTCGGTTTTTCCAGTTTCTTTGAAATGGAAAATATATGCTGTTTTTATGTATTACGAGTAGGCCAATGTTCTCTTAGATGTAGCCGATATTGACTGAAGTGAACTAAATGAAAACTGTATTGTAAAAAGAAGTGAACTTTATTGAGAAAAAGTTCAATCAACTTAAGTGAACTAGAAACTGCAAGAAAAAATTGTAGATAAAGGGCCTACTTGTTTCATTATGGATAGATGCCTGGGATTACACCTTTTAATGTTAACAGGTATGATGAATGACATTGAAGTTTATATGTTAGATACATTAAGAGATATATCATTTTAATTTTACTGAACCACGAGTATCTTGATGACATTGGCTAGTTGTAATGGAGTAATCTCACTAGACAAAAACTAACAGTTTCCTTCAAGTTTAATACTGTGCAATTGGACATTGATTATGTGGTTTCTCTAACTTGGAGCCCTTGTACATACATGTATTCAGAATTGTATTGAACTGAACTGTGCAATAGAAATTTTACATTTTTTAGAATCAAGACAAGGTTATTATGTACTTCTTTTATGTCATCATGATTAATGTGTGAATTGATAGGGTACTAGAATGGGAGGAAGGGTACTACAATGGAGACTTAAAGACGAGAAAAACCATCCTAACCATGGAACTGAATGCTGATCAAATCGGTTGTCAAAGGAGTGATCAGCTCAAAGAACTTTACGAGTTCCTTATCTCCGGCGACACCACAGCTAGGAGGCCATCAGCTTCGGCCTTGTCACCGGAGGATCTTTCTTCTTGCAAGCTAAGCACCCTAATTTGTAAATGTCACTGTCTTTGTAAAGTGGTTCGTTAGGTATGATCATTTGTTACTCAGATGTTCATAAGATTTAGTCAAACATATATCTTTGTGCATTGTTATATACACAAAGATTTTGCTGGCTTGGGGTTTTTATTTGGTGTTTAATAAGATTGAAAAGGTTGGATCATTAGAGTTAATTTTACTCATTGTTATGAATGAGCTTAACTTGTGCCATTGAGAAATTGTTATTTGGTCCTGCCACATAATGACACTTTTGAGCTGAATTTCTAGCCGGTAGTTGGTTCAAATGAGAAATTATCAGCTTAATTAATTAGTTCTATAACTTCTCTAATCGAATAGTTTAATCAATTGCTTGAAAAAACAATGTTTAATTTCATTTTGCCTCTGGAATAAGATATTGTTGTTGCCTTCTTTCTATAGGTTGCCTGGAAGAAGCTTGGCAAATGTTCAACCTATTTGGTTATGCAATGCTCATCTTGCTGATACAGGAGTTTTTTATTGCTCTCTTTTGGCAAAGGTACTTCGCAGGACTTGAATCTGCAGCGAATTTATTAATTAATTAATTTTCCAATTTTCACTGATGAGTAACTGATAGTAATTTTCACTTTGTTGTTCCTGCTACTGGGATCTTCAGAGTGCTGAAATTAAGGTGCTCAAACCATTCCTTTATTTTGTTTGAAGCATATCTCAATTATTTCCTGTTGCAATAGCTTATCATTGCCAATTGCCATTATGTAAACATGACCACTTATGATCTTTTGTATACAGACTGTAGTATGCTTCCCGTTTTTGAGTGGTGTAATTGAACTTGGTGTCACAGAATCGGTAACATTTTATTGCGATCTCATTTTCAATTTCTGACAACCCATTCATCCTGCATAAAACTTTCTAATGAAGTTCTTTTTTATTCAAGGTTCAAGAAGACCTCGATCTTATCCAGCATGTCAGGACTAGCTTTTTGGAGATTACGTGCCCCATTGTTTCCCGGATGCCTAATTCCTTCGATCAGTTCAGCACTGAAGTTTGTGATGCAGATTTGCCTCCACTTATGCAAGGTGAAGACGTGGGATTAATGTCTCTGAGTGTCAGTTTTTTTTTTTTTTTGGTACCAAACAGGAGCTTAGATTAAATTAAAACTTCGAAATGTTACAGATCCTAGGGGTAGGATTACCCATGAGGTCCTGCCTCCATACATTCAAACAGTTTGAGCTAGGATGAATATTACAGACCAGATTAACAAAGTCAAAAGATCTTGTAGCTGCCTCTTTTGCTAAACAATCAGCCAGCTGGTTGCTTTCTCTAAACACATGCTTGATCTTCACTTCTTCATACCTCTGCATTAACTCCCTGCAATTTTTAAGCAAATTAGTGAACTTTGTATTTGCTGTGCTTATGTTGTTAATCAGTTGGACTGCAAGCTTTGAGTCTGATTCAATAAGTAGGTGTTTCCAGTTTTTTTCCAGTCTGAGTGTTAGTTCAAACGGGTATGATGAGCTAATTCAAACAGCTAAGAACACGTTGTTGGTTGAAGGCTTCAATGGGGAGGCCTCTCGAGCTCAAAGTTGGCAATTGATGGATGAGGAGTTGAGTTATTGTGTGCATACTTCTACGACTTCCAGTGACTGTATATCGGACACTTTTGTCACTCATGAAATTGTCCCCCTAAATACGAAGATCACCAATGACCTTCAAGAATTGGATCAAGAGAAGATCATATCAGATTCTCCAAGTGAGGATTTGCATTATCAGAATGTTCTCTCATCTCTTCTCAAGAAATCCCACTCCATGAATTTGGGGTTGGCCTCCAATAACTTGCACAAGGGATCTAGCTTCACTACCTGGAAGACAGGAGGCAAAAAGGTTGCTGAGTTGAGGGAAGGAATTTCACAGAAGATGTCGAAGCAAGTATTGTTTGAAGTCTCTCGGATGCATAGTAGTCACTCATCATTTGATGACCAGTCAAAGGAAGATGGCATGGGAAGAATTACGCAAAGGAAAGGCGGATGAACCCCATAAAAATCATGTATTTGCTGAGAGGAAGAGAAGGGAGATGGTGAATGAGCGATTTTCCGCTCTAAAATCAATGATCCCTTCTTCAACTAAGGTATGTATGTATTATTTTGAAAAACCTGAGTAGACTTTGCCTGGAAAGTCACTGTGTTATGAGCAGAAAACCTTTCACTCCTTTTCTGAAGGATAGTTGCCCCCTATTTTCAAGAAAAACCCACCATTGTTGTTAAAAGTCACCGAATTTCTTACAAGTTAACTATGCCTTTGTTCTCTTTAGAAAAATCACCCTGCCTTGATGTATAATGTGCATCAGGTCTATGCAAGATTTGCTCTTTATGATTTGACCTTGTTTGTCTTAGGTTGATAAGATATCCATCCTTGATGACACAATAGCGTACCTTAAAGAGCTCGAAAGCAGAGTTGAGGAGTTAGAATCATGCCAGGTTTTGAAAGAATTTGAGAGGAAAAACAAGAGAAGACCCCAAGATATGGAGGAGAAAACTTCTGATAACTATAAAGATGATGTAAACGTTGGTTCCAAGAAGAGAAAGGTTTCTGACGTTAACGAAGACACAAAGGAATGTATACTGCTATCAGCTAAAGAAAGCTCGAACCATAATATTGTAACAGTTCATACGAGGGAGGAAGAAATTTCCATAGACATCAAGTGCCCTTGGAGGGAGAGCTTATGCTCGAGATCATGGATGCCATGAGCAATCTACATCTAAGTTCTCACTCGATTCAATCATCTACAATTGATGGCATTCTTTCTCTGACAATAAATTCTAGGGTAAGGATATCTCTCTGCCTTCTAACTCAGAGTCTAATTTAGGTTATTATCCTTAAGATAAGTCCATCCCATTTTGAAGATCCTGATTTAACTTATAAGGGTCAAACAAAAGTTAATAGGTTAAATGTACTTAACTCTGACTATCTATCAAGAGAAATTACAATTTTTTTGTTTGATCTGCAGCTCCAGGGATCCAGTAGTATGTCAGTTGGGATGATCACACAAAGACTTCAAAAAGCTCTTAGTACTTGCTAAGTATCTGACATGAACATTTACTCAGGTTATACTGAACATTGCTGCTAAGTGAGGTGTGAAGTCCAGATTCTTCACAGGATGGTGTAAATTTTTGGATAGACAGTTTAGTTGTGAAACCATGTTATAAGAAGCTTAATGACAGTGCTCATAGATTCTTTGAAACAGAGGAAATTTTTGTGTTTTACAATATGGAGAAAACAATGAGCTCTACTACGTGTGTAAATAATAATCTATGTCATTAACCAGAACAAAGAGAGCGATTCTCAATTATAACGACATTAGTGGTTCATAAATGGTGATTAAGCAATAGAATAGCAAAGGAGTTTCCATGCACAATAAACATATGTCTCGACATATCATTCCCACTCTATTGTTGAGGGAGGCTTCGATGTTATGTCTTGAACCACTCGGTTTACACCTCGAACACTATTGCAGATCTTACGTGATACATTGTCAAGGAAACTGTGCTCAAAGTTATACCTGAAAATGTAGACACATCCGCAACAGTTTGTCAGAATCAGGAAAGTTGAGATGCAACAAGAGTAAACCTGAATTTACTGAACAAGAAAAACCTGCCCCAAAAGTGGCTCTTTGAAGGGGGGCAACCAAGCTCAAGCCTCAACGCAACAAATTTCTCTAACTCGACGTAAAGTTTATTATAATCATGCTTGGAGATAAATGCACACCACAAAAAGTTCCATAAGATCCGTATCTTTCACTAAATATGGGGAAGTTGAGAGCCAGAGTCCAGATTAAACTCTAGCTGAAGCTAAGGAATTGGGCAAGTGTCACAAAAATTCAAGAAGTAATGTTCTTCAGTAAATTATTCACATTTACAGGCTGGCAGAAGCAGATGCAGAAAAGTTCACACCTTTGGTTTAAGCCAATCCAGATGCACTCACAATTCATTCATCGATTGCAGACAAACAACAATGCAAAACATGAGCATCAATCACATGTTTTCTGAACACCTAACAAGTAAATGCCTAGAGATTTCTAGAATTAAACCAAAATTACCAACAGTAATCACACAAACTAAGTCAATAGAAAGGGCATCTGATGCTTACCAATCAGCTGTCATTCCATCCTGACTTGTAACAGCCCTCAGAGCTACAACATGAGAATGTGTTCTTTGATCACCTTGAACACCAACTGACTTAATAGGCAAGAAAACGGCAAAAGCTTGCCATATCGAATCATAAAGCCCTGCATCTCTGATGGATTGAATAAAGATCTCATCAACCTGAAACAGAGATATACTTCATGTCAGCAAAGGGAAATAGCCAATAATCTTATCTAGGCTATGAATATGTGCTGACCTCTCGAAGAATATCCAAGGCGTTTCCTTCTGTGACATCACCAAGAACACGCACAGCGAGCCCTGGTCCTGGAAATGGATGACGCTTCAAAAATCCCTGAGGGACATTTAATATATTTCCCAATGCACGAACCTTAAGAGGGAAAAACAATTACAAGTCATCAGACCAAAGGAATTAAACATATTATTTTACATGAAATGAGGTAGAATTCATAAATTATCCAAACCTCATCCTTGAACAAAAGCTTTAGAGGCTCAATAAGCTTCAGTTTCATATCTTTTGGAAGCCCGCCAACATTGTGATGACTTTTAATGGTATGAGAATGATTTCTTCCACTTCCAGGTGGTGGGCAAGATTCAATAACATCTGGATATAAAGTCCCCTGAACCAAGTAAGTGGGTCTTTTACCAAACTTTTTCTCCAACGTTTGGGCAAATTCATCAAAGATGCTGATGAATTCTTTTCCAATTATCTTTCGTTTGACCTCTGGATCCACAACACCCTTCAACCTACTTAGAAAATGTTCTGTAGCATCAACACAGGTCACAGGCAAATGGAGATCTTTCTCAAAGGTATCCATCACACGCTCCCTCTCCTTGTATCTATCAAAACAAGACATACATATGGAATATGATGAGAGTAGGACAAGAAAGCAAACACACTGCTGGATTATGTTGGCAATATGAACTTCTTTTAGGAGCTTTCTGTTACAATCGGGGTTAAAACCTCACCTTAATAGACCATTGTCAACAAAAATACAATGAAGTCTGTCCCCTATTGCTTTATGAACAAGAGTAGCAGCAACCGTTGAATCCACTCCCCCTGATAGAGCACAAATGACATGATCATCAGAACCCACAGTACCCTTGATTACTTTAATCTCCTCGTTCAATATATCTTCCATCTTCCAGTCCGCATTTACCCCACAAACATCAAAGAGGAAATAACGTAGTGTTTCCATTCCTTGTGGTGAATGAGTAACCTACATAATATTTCACAACATAGTCATCTACTGTAAGAAGAAAAACAAATAAATAATAAAAGACCAGCAGCACAGCAAAACCCAATTATCAATTTTCTAAACTAGTTGCAAGTTCCTAGACATAACCAGCAGAACCAAATTTGACTGTGTTTCAAAACTATGGAGTAACAAGTTTCTATAAACAAGAGTACCCAAACTAATAGTTAATGTACAAGCAGCAACAATACATAAAATCAATTTGCTTAATCAATTTCCTATCTTTTGGTTTTCCTCTTTACTCTGATTGGGAGAGGGGTTAGGAGGGAAAATTGAAGGAGGGGGAGGAGTGTTCATCTGTTCAGCACAGCAGAATAAACATGAGTAATTAATTTTCAGAGCAAGCCACAATTGACACTATAGCTGTGCAGAAATGAAAAATCATATTCGCCAAATTGTCAACTATTGAAGTCTTAGTATTTGAATCAACCAAACACAACATATCCTATCTTCCCTATCAATCAAACCATCAATTTTGCTTCTTTGTAGTCATCAAATTTATCCTTTGAACAGAATGGACACCCAAAACAAAAATTCATACCTTTCCACCAAAATAACAAGTACAACACAAGTAACCATAACATTTCTGTAACAATCAAAGACACAAAACTCAATCAATCCAAACCCAATTTACATACCTCAGGGTGATACTGAAGCCCATAAAACCGCCTATCCCGATTCTCAACGGCAGCAATTGCACCCTGTTGGCTCCTCGCCACGACCTCGAACCCATCAGGCAATTTCGCCACTTCATCACCATGACTCATCCAAACAACCTGCTTATCCCCCTTAGCTCTGTTCCCAAACAGACCCTTATTACCACCACCACCGCCATTATCACCACAACCCACAACCTCAATCTCCATCCTACCATACTCCTTCTTCTCCCCATCTCTCACAACACCCCCAAGCTTCTCCGCAATCAGCTGCAACCCATAGCAAATACCCAGAACATAAATGCCATTTTTTTCGACATATTCGACGAACCCATCAGGGAACGCCGGCGCGTTGAGCGCGTGGACCGAGTGAGGGCCACCGGAGAGGATGATTACACGTGGGTTTAAGTCGGTGATGGATTTGAGAGGGGAGGTGCCGGTGATACAGAGAGAGAAGATGGAAAGTGACCTAATTCGGCGGGTTATGAGGTGGGTGTATTGAGAGCCATAGTCTAGGATTAAGACTAGGTCTGATTTCACTTTCTCAGGTTCCATTGATTTTTGGTTTTGGGGAGGATTTTTGGGTGAGAGAGAAGTGATTGATAGAGGAGAGAGAAATGGAGAGATACAGAGAGAGGGGAAGTTGGGGTTTAAGGTGTGCGGGTGGAGGTAAGATATTGGGGATTAGGGTTTTAGAAGGCTTGGCGGGAAGTGAGGGATCCAGGTTTCTTTCCCTTGATAATGAGGTCAAAATGTACTTTTAGAACATTACAATTTTATTTTTATTTTGTCATTGAAAATTATGATAAATTCTTATTAAATAAACAAATTAGGATAGAGAGAATGAGGGAATAATACACATCTTATTTTATGGTAGATGAATTTGTTCAATTGAATGTAATTCAATTGAAAAACTGAATGATAATAATGAAAGAAATGGGCATAACATAAAGTGATTGACTTTTAGCGTCTTAGATGCTCTTTTATAGCGTGCCACCAACAAGTCATTCCTAGCTAGTCCACACATTTCAATAATCAATATCTCATAATCAAAATCAAGAATAAAGATGCATTTCAAGTCCTTTATCCCCAGAAGACATGCCCTGCTTAGAGAATTTAAGTAATTGGTAAGGTTCAAACCTCAAATCTCTTCTTTGTTTATTCATACACATTAACCCCCACCATATCTATTCCTAGTAAAGGGACATTTTCCTTGAAGAGTCATCTCTTCATTAAGACTAAAGAGGCATATGCCTCTTGGAGAAAGGCATAGAATTATTTATAATGAGAGAACACCCATAACTTTTTTTGGTATGAAAATCATTCGAATACTTTTCTTCATATTCGTCTTCTCCTAGGTAATCTTACAATCTTTGGGTAAGTCCGTAAGTGGTGCAAGACTTTAGGATAGTGCAAAAGCGTGCCTCAATAATGTTTCAATATCCATGATTTTCTATCCCAACAAGTAGAATTAACTCACCAGCACAAGGTGCCTAGTATTCCATATGAGAAAAGCTATAGTAAAGGAGGAACCCTCTTCCAAATTCAAAGGGGCTGCTGGTGCCACAGATCAAGCTGGGGCTAACCTAGTGGTTCCGAGTCTACAGGTTAGTCACTCTCTCGCCCCATACATTTGCATGCATGACTTTGTCTCTTGAAATAAAGATGAATGCCCTTTGGAGTCGACCATTTGTTGTTAATTTGACATTTAGATTGATTCATGAAGACAATGAATGAGAAAAACAAACACAATAACACACATGGAAGTATGGAACATATTGGTTTTTCATCTTATGTGTCAACTTTAAGCACTGTTTTCTTTGAATTCTTGCTGGATGCACATAACAATGACTGTCAGTCAATATGTTCAGCAGTAGCAAGGCAAAAGTTGGAGAAGAAAAAACTTGCAAGTTAACCAGATGTTGTCAGAATATGACAAATAACAGTTTCAGAGATATCATAATCTTGAGCTACGCACAGATGTAAAGAATGGAGAAGCAAAAATGTATGCACAAACATTCATCCGACAAGTTCCCTTAGGCGTAAGTGCTGTACGACATGATCCAGAGCTAGAAGAGAAACTTAATCCGAAGTTGTTCAAGTAAAGGCTTTGCATCAATCAACAGACAAAAATGAAAGAAGTCAGCTAGCTATACAATCAGGCATCAAGCTCATCATCTCCAAATGTAACTTCAGCTTCCTAGCAATAGTGAATCACTCTCAGTGTGTAACTAGACCAACCATAGCCGGAGACTCATTCTCTGAACCAACTCCATACCAACACGCCTTGGGCTCGACATGATCATTAGCCTCATTGTCAGACGACCCAAAATGAGCCCTCATATGACCCCCTAGAGCCTGGCCAGACTGAAAAGCTTTATTGCAGATTGAACACACAAAATTCTTGCACTGTCTCAGCTTATTGCTTGCTTCATCCTTCTCAGTTACTTCTCCCCCCACCATAGAAGACTTGTTTTCAGCTGTATCATTATCGTTACTTTCCCTGGTTTCTGCTGCTGCTCCAGGAGCAGGTTTCTTCAAAGAACGTCTTCTGCTTACAGGACAGTGCAATCCATGGCCTCTTAGGGCTCGAATAGACTGAAAAACTTTACTACAGATCTTGCACCTAATCTCAGGGTTATTCTCAGTATGATCATCCATTGCGACATCTGTACAATGGCTACTCAACAAGGCTTCTTCAGTCACAGATACACTAACACAGGCCTCAGCATTGTTGTTCTCATTAAAACCCAGATTGCCAAGCATCAAATCAGCTTTTTTCAGATCAAATGGAATGGTTGTTTCAGCTATGGTACTTTGATCCAATATCTCAGAATCATACAACTCAAGATCAAGCTGTTTCCCCAAATTAGACTTCTTAAACTCACCATCCTTAAGACCATCATCAAAATCAACCTTGTTAAGATCAGTGCTCATCAACCCATTATCAGAATCACAGAATTCAGCAACATTCTTCCCAAACAACACATTCCGAGATTTCAAATAATCAGAATTCCCCCTCTTAAACCTCACTTCAGAACAGCCAACATCAGTCCCATCATAATAATCCATTTGGGTATTCATAATCCCCAATTTGAGTTGTAAATGCAAAGAATCAACAGAAGACTCAACAGCCAATTTGGGTTCCAAATGTACAGAATCAATCTCACAAGACTCAACAGAAGCAGAATAAAACCCACCTTTAGAAAGCGACAACAAACACCAAGCTAACTCTTTCAATTCTAGTTCATCATCATCATCATCATTAGAAACACAAGAAGATTCGTTCAAATTTGATGAAGAAGAGTTAGTATTTAGCTCATACCTTCTCTGTGACCGCTTCTTCCGAACTGGGTTCAGGATTATGTAATCAGATTGAACCTTGAAATCTTCCTTCACCTTCCCTTTCCTCGAAAAAGAATGCAATCTCATATGGCCAAACAGAGCTTTATCCGACTTAAACCCTCTACCACATTGTTCACAAACAGATTGCTGCTCTAAAACCCTACGTTTGTGATCAAAAACCCTGCAAGATTTCTTGGAACTCTCAGCAAAACCACAATCTGATTCCCCATTACAACCAAAACCCTCTTCAATTTCATCAATCTCTTGACGTTTAGTAACTGGGTTCATGATCGAAAGATGAGCCCTCATATGACCTCCTAACGATTTCCCACTTGCGAAACTTTGATTGCAATGCTTGCAAATGTGATCCATCTTCAAGATTTTGGGGTTGCAAAGATCAAAATATCAAGTACCCAGAAAAGTAAAAACTACAATTTGGCTTGAAGAAAGAACACAATGGTCAAGAAACAGAGATGGCTATAACAGAGAGCTTCTTGTTCTGTACTTCATCAAAACTTAAAAACAGAAGATGGGTTTGAGTTGAAATGAATTTGAGAGTGTTTTGAGAATTTGAAAGGAAGAAAAAGACTGTTCTATTGAGGTGGGTTTTGGGTACTACAACTTCTGCAAGTAAGTAGTACAACTGTGCAAGTGAAGTGAGAGGAGAGAGGAGAGAGGAGAGAGAAAAGACTGCTGCAGCCGCATTTCTCTTATGCTGCTGATACCTCGTTTTGGCCAATGGGCATTGGGGAGTGTCTTAAGTTTGGAAACTAGAAAGCCACTTTCCTTTTATGTGAAGATTTGTTTAAGGCAAAAATATCAAGAGGCAATAAAATGATTTCATTTTTTTTTTCCATTTCAAAACTATCGTTTTTTTTCTTTTTTATGTTTGTTTGTTTTTTTTGGTATAAAGGAGGCATAAAAGTCAATAAATCTCGAACTTTCTATCTTACAGTTGGAGAATAATATTCACCCTTTCAAACACAAGATGGGTAAATGACAATGAATTGAAGTAGGTTACATTTTGATATAAAAGCATTCTCATCTTAATATCTTATACTTGATTGTGTCTAAATAATTTTGTTAATGATGGTAAGATCATACGTAACCTAATTGTCTTGTATAAATAATTATCATGATAGTAAGCAACCATTGAGGTCAACCTCCCCTGTTCTCTTCCTCCCTAGACCCCATTTCATTTTTCATATTTTCTTCCATCTCCGTGTTCCTATGCTCAATTCTCTTGTGTATTGGATTCACACAAATGATCAAATGTTTGGAGCTAATTCATCGTCTTTGATTTTTTTTCCTATTTATCTACTTGAGTTTGAGCTTTGATCCTAAAATGAGCACAAGCACGAACATGATTGAAATGGAGCAGCAAAGTGGTCTGTTTAACCAGATCATCATGGATGTGATATTGACCAGACTTCCAGTGAAAAGTCTATGCCGGTTCAAGTCAGTTTCTAAGCCTTGGAACGCTGTGATTTCGAGTGCACTATTTGCCAAAGCTCACCTACACAAACAACTCCATTCGACATCCTATTCTAATCCGAAAAGGGTGTTCTTCCAACAAAAACACGACTCATATTTGCTCAATTATGAAGCTTATAATCATGAAGATGCACTTGAGAAATACTTTGATTACAGTGCTCAAGATTACACTGATCCCGGGGGAGTACTTTCACTAAGGAAAGTGCTTAAAACCCATCTCAAAGACGAAGGAGATCTAGAAGCCGACACTTTTGGCTCGTCCTGTGGATTGGTTTGCTTGTTAGTGCAAGAGGACCAAATTTGCCTCTTCAATCCAAGCCTACGCAAATGACGTATAATTCCTAGTCCAGATCAATTTGGTACTTGTGAATATCCCTCATTTGTGGCGGATTTGGTTATGTTTCACACAAACGACTTTAAGCTTGTTCTTGGTTTGAGAAGCCGATTTGAAGATGTATGTGTATTCGCTAAGAAACAATGGTTGGAGAACTATACAAGGAGGCGATCATTTTAATATACTAGCTTCATAGGTTTATTGGAAGGGGATTTTGGTCAATGACCGCTTACATTGGTGGATAATGCCAACAGGAAGTGACCATGATGGTCTAATCTTTGCATTTGATTTGGTACATGAGGTTTTCGAAGAAATCCCATTTCCACAAGAGTTGATCTCCAATGTGCCCGATGTGTTCAGCTCGTCAGAGTGTAGTGGCATATCTGTAATGGGAGGGTGCTTATGTTTGTCAATTTTTTGGGACGAATACAAAGTTCAGATATGGATGCTAAAGTTATATGGGGATAGCAATTCTTGGTTAAAACTACATGATCTTCAATTCCTTTCATGTCAGGAATATCATGGTGCTGAATTCTTCTGATTCACAAAGACTAATACATTGTTGTGCATACCAAACCGTTTTGCAGATGTAATATTTCTTGTTGATCCTTATCAATCTGGTCGCAAGTTTAATCCGGTATGGCTTGGAAATGGTATCAGTTCTGTTGAGAATTATGTCGAAAGTCTTGTTTCCCCATTTGGCTTTCAAGAGATGGAACACGATAGAGTTGGAGACACGCAGAAGGATGGGATCACAAAGATGTAAGTAAAGAGTAATCCATGAAAACTTTCAGATATCATTTTCTTGTCAGTTGAAGTCTTCTTCATGGTGAGATTCGGTTGAATGTGAACTTCATCAACTTGTTTGAAATTGTTTTTGTGAGAGTGGGAGACAACTGAAGGTT
>BSSO01003396.1:0-16600 GCA_030267885.1 Mesembryanthemum crystallinum | reverse complement strand
TAAAACCGAGAAATTGAGGGGAAACAAGACAAATTGGGGGTGGGGTTGAATGAAGAAAAAGAAGAAGAAGAAATCAAATGGAGAAATAAAGAGGGAAAGGGGAAACAAAAAAGGAAAAAGAAAAAAAAAATCAGCTAGCGAGGGCATTTTGGTGAAAAAAAAATTAAGTTCACCGGAATTCTGCCAGAATCCGGTCAAAGGTATCTCTAAGGCAAAAAAAAAAAAAAGTCTTAAAAGGTAGTGTTCAACAAAAAAAATTATAAAAGGTATCTAGTTGCCAAACACCCTATATAAAAGATAGTGCTGAACAAAAAATCCATCAAATAAACCCAAAGTGAAATGGATCCCAACGACTCGTTAGCCATTGCCAGTCCCCCACCCTTTCACTTTCAAAGCATCGTGAAGTCGCCCCCAGGCCCAAACTCAGTACGCAGTAACAATAACAGTGCCCTGCCGCCCTCCTACAGTCCTCCCTCATCATCTCCTACCTGTTCCTCACCGCTCGTCTGCCGGAGTTCGCTTACCACCCGACACCGACACTGTGGCAAGTTCTTTCTCTCTCCTCTAAATTCTCGTCTCCTCTATCTTTCTCTCTCCTCTGATATTGAATTGCTCTTCTCCTTCTCTCTCCTCAGAAATCGAATTCGCCATTTTATCCGGCGCTGACTAGCCTTGCTGTGAGCCCGCCACCAGTACTCTAGTTACCAGGTATATGCATCCACCTCCCATTTCTCTCTCTTCTTGGTTCTCCCTAGCCCTAGTTTTCATTAGTACTATCTTTTGTTCTAGTTTAGCATGTTTAATTGCGCTTAATTTCAATTCAAAGTAAAGTTCGCTGATTGATTGTTTGTTTTTGATTTCTGTTTAAATTCATACTGAAAAACTGCTGCTGAGAATGATGCCAGGGTCACGGCTCAATATTTGGATGAGCTTACTGTTTGTGTTATTCTTTGTATGAGCTTGACCCATCTGTAAGAGGCTGAATTGTTGGTTATGAACTTATGATTGTGTATAGTATAGGTACTTCAGCTGTCACGCATTTGATATTTGAATTGTAGATATTTCAGGTTTATCTGAAATAGGTAATAGTAGGTTATAGATATTAGCTTTGCATTTGATTGTATGTCCCTCTGCAGCATTTTTCGCCTTTGCAATGGTGAAGAAACCGGAACTAAACACCGAGGATATGTCAACCTATGCTATACTAATTCAGCTACAATATTAAGTCAACTCGATCATTTTTTCGAAATTGCTCTAAGCTACATATTTCACAGTTGTCTACCAAAATAAAGAAGTATTCCACTGCGTAAATGTTAAACTTGCAATCCGCATTTAGTTTATTGTATTATTATTATTTGTTAACCACAAGATCCACTTGTTTTACCCGTGAATGATGGCTCGATTGGATTCGGGTGGGGGGTTTGAAGGGTGCTGGATGGAGTGGATGCCAGATGGATATTTGGTTGGATGCAAGTGATGCTTCACCTGATTAGAACTTGACCCGTTGACAACCTTACTATAATACCCCATATATTTTCATTTATTTAGAAATTGATTTTTATTATTTTCGAGGACGAAAATTCTTTTAAGTGGGGTAGAGTGTAATACCCCTTCTATTTTCGTAATTTAGGAAATATTTTATATTTTCTATATATGGTTTTTATCTTGCTTTAGAATGTTACTAGGTTAGCCCCGTGTGATGCACGGTTTATTATAAAACCATAATACCATCATATTTTTTATTATTTTATTTTATTTTATTTTATTTTATTTTTTTGGTATAATACCATCATATTAAGTAGGATTTATAAGTTATATGCTCAATAGTAAGTAATATATAATTTAAACTGATTAACAAAATAATCACATTATATATAGTTGGCGAAATATTCGGTTAGAACTTTTGTTTTCTAGAAGCAATATTTGAATACATGACTCTTTAGTTTTCAGCTAATGTTGTTGTGATGACTTTAAGTTGAGAAAACAATTAACTTGGTTAAATTTTGTGTTGAAGTTCGAATTACTACCATTTTGAATATGAAGTTTACCAGTGCTAATCTAGACTAATTTAATGATGTAATGCAGTGATTTAGATAGTACACAAAATATTGGAGGGTCCGTAGTAGTAGGTAAGTTCATTGTTACAATATATAGGCTGGTGTGTTTTTGTAAAACCTTTGTAAATGTTTCTTTCTACTCTAGTACTTTTAGTTTTGGGGTATGCATACTGTAACCCATATATCGAGTAGTTAAAGCCGCGAATCTCCTGCACACCCAAAATCAACCCAACTATTCTAGGTATACAAATTTGATTGACATGTTCTTTTAACTTATTATAAGTGAACAGAAGGGAAAAAATAATAATTTATGGACAAAAAAAAGTAAGTTGTAGAAACATAATTGAACATAACTTATATGAAACTTATCCAAATAAATTGAGAAGAAAAGACCCTAATATTGTTATCAAGAATTATCAAATTCGAGCTCAAAAACTGTTAGTCCCAACTATAATTAAATATGTTCAAACTTCTTTATAATATGACACCCAAAAAAATCAAAAAATAATCTTCTCTGTAACAGTGTACTTGAGTGAAGATGTCAAATGAAAACATCTCGTAATATAGTGCATCTAAATAGTGCTTTACCTTTTACACGGAAAAAAAAAAAAAGAGAGTGAGAGAAAAAGTGCTTTATCCATCGGAATGGTATACTCTACAGTTAACTGGATGGTCCAGGGCATTAGTTGTGAGGGAGAAAGAAATAATGTGGGTTGGGTCCCACCTCTCCATCCCCTCACATCCAGTAACTGGAGATGATCTTTTTCCCGTCTCTTTGCTACAATTTTGTTAACAAACAACTCTTTTTCTGGCCTGATCTATCCAGTACACTTGAAAATATGGCATAAAGTTAGGAGAGAGAAAAATTTTGAAGACCCAAAAATATTTCATAGATGGAAAATATAGGCTTGAAATACAGTTCTTTGAATCATCGAGTTAACAAACTCCACTAAGATGAAAGGTAGAAGTAAATCCGACTACGCCATGGTAGAAAATGACCCAGTTAATCAAATACTCTCTCTCCACCTTCATCATCTCCACTCCCCCACCGCCGCTGCCGCCACCATTCTTACCGGCACAACCACTTCGTGTCTACCAGATCCGTCGCCGCTCAACATTGATGCCATCAAAACCTCAATAAGAAACCAGTAAAGAGGGAAACAGATTTTTACAGGGGAGGAAGAGAGAAGGACATAGAAAATACAGAGGAAAACTATCAATGAATGGAGGAAAATCATTGTGACCTTATAATTCCAAGTACCGAAATTGCCATGTCTTGTTTGGAAATTGCCATGTCGTGTTTGACAATTCCAAGAGTAGCGTTGTTAATTGTGAGGAAGAGGAAGGTTAAATTTACTTCAAGAGAAATTAATGAGATTATTGGAAATAGAGAAGCAATTGGAAACTGGAGAAGTGCGATAAAAATACCTATAAATTGATTTTATATTTTAGGCGTATGAGGGATTGTAGAAGGGATTTGAGCGGGAAAACAATTCACCACAAGCTGCCACGTCAGCTGATGATGTCAGCAACTATAAGGATTTTATTTCCAAAATTGTTTTGAGTTATTTTTGTGGTGAATTTTTTTGAAAAGATTTGATTATATCTTTTAGGGTTTTATTTTACTCTTACACAAAGAGTTAAACCCTCTAATTTTCTTAAAACCCTCACCCGACTCTATCTCTCTCTAAACCTCTATCGCGTGAAGGGCTGTAGTGCCCAGCCCCTTGCAGCCGTCCGTTCATCACGAGGCTGCCGTGCTGTTGTTGCCGCCATCGCCGGGCACCTAGTGGTGGTGTTCCGACCACCGTGAGTCTTTGCTGCCAATTCGAGCGTCGCCCCGTTCCTGTTCTGGTTCGACTAGGCTGTGGGCATCTTGCCGGTGGTGATTTCTGGCCACCAAGAGTGCCGGAGTCCACTTTCCATCCCGTCCTCTCTACTTGTCGATTTGGGTAATTAACCCTAACTCCTTCAATCCTGATTTTGGGTTTCTTGTTATTAATTCTGATTTAGTTCATACCCTGATTTGATTAATTCATGTGTTATTTAGTGAATAATTCTATTAACTTGGAGATGTATGTTAATTTTGATTTTTAATGTCCTATTTGATGAATTTGTATGCTAACTGATATATATTACTTGTGTTCGTATAAATATGTAAGTTATGGGTATAGTTATTCGAGTTGTTGGTGCAGTTATAGAAAAGTGGTTTTCAAGCTTAGGGTTGCAGGTTCTTTAGTTTTGTAGATAATTGAATGGATTTGGGTATCAGGTTGAGTTAGAATCTCTTAGACCTGTATTGAGAACAAAACCGAGAATTATGTTATTCTTTGGGTACCCGTGCCATTGATTATATATACCTATACTATACACAATCATAAGTTCATAACCAACAATTCAACCAACATGCCAAGTACCTAAGTCCTTGAGTATTTTAGTTCATATGATTGTGTATAGTATAGCTCATACAATTCAGTCTCTTACACAATTATGTTATTCTTTGAGTATTTTAGTTCGAGGCTCAAAGTTTTCAATTTTCCTAAGTCCTTGGCATGTTGGTTTAGCGGCAGCGTGATTGGTATGTGGTTACTGGTTACTTTATTGAGATTATGTTATTGTGTCCCTTGAGTGAACTTGTGAATTATGAGAACCTTATTGGCTATGGTTATCGAGATATGGTTATGGGGCCATTGTGCCGAGTTTTACACTTAATTTGATTCACTAGCTAACCACATAGCCGAGGCTAGGGGTTGATAACTGAGAGCAAATTAGCACAAACTACTGGGTTTGAGTATTAAGCTTGAATAGTATTGGGAATTAGTCGGGGTTTTAAAGATGAAAACTCATACCTAGGTATACGTGAAGGTCAAGACACCTTAGATATGTTCTTAGTTATTGGTTTGACTTGGTGTTCACAACTCATCAATTTTATAAGAAGTATTTTCCTATTTATTTATTATTTGATAGAATGTTTGGTTACCAGCTTTTTTGCTGACGTGGTTGCTTTTGTGCTACGTGTGTTTTCGTCCACATCTTCTTCCTTATGGTGGGCCTACGACGATCCTTTGTGAATATATTACATTTGGGGAGTAGATTGATGATTATATTTGAGGTTGATTGTTTGTGAGGATTGTACACTCCAGCTATACTCAGATAGAGTCATTGAGAAGGCTTTAGTTGTATTTGTTTTATAGTTTGATTTCGGTTGTTTATCAAGTTGTAATAAAATAGATCACTTAGAATCATTTGGGTTTGTTTTAGGAACTGTATTGGTAGCCTTACACTCCTTTATGTGAGTCGAGTGTGGCGGTGATGCCTTGGATTTATTGAGTAGTCTTCCGCTGTCTAGATATTATTGCTGAGATTTTCTGCTTAAGCAGGTTTATAAGTCGATAACTTGGGGTGTCTATTTTCAAATGAAATTCTGCCGGATTTTCGGCTCGTTTTTATTTATTTCGTTATCTAAGAAATCCGGGGTGTTACACTTACTCTCAACTCAAGCATTGCCCTTTACCAATGCAGAAGAATTCTTCCCAGGCTACTATTCGCTGCCCATTTTCTCTCTCTTCTCTTCCCTTCCAAGCACCACCACCATTAGAATATCTCCTTCTCATCCTCCTTTCTCCATCTCTTGCTTGTCATCAATCATTCAAAGGTCTATCCATCTCTTCCTCTCTCTAAAACTGTGGCATACTGAGGAGGAGTGAAACACTAATTTAACAGCTTTTGAAAGTTCCCCTGTGTGTGTTTGGTGGGGATGAATTAAGAAGTGTCATGTTTAAAGTCTGGAAATTGGAAATACTGACCGTTCTTCTAGTATGAATTGTGTCATAAGACTTCGTTACTTACAGCATGTTTTGACTATCATATCGCTCATTGCATAGCTGGGGATGGGGGGTTGACAACATATGAATGTATGTTTAGATGTTTTGATTCCAAAAAATGTAATCTCAACTAAAATGGGAATTTTATGTTTTCCATCGGTTTCTTCTTGTTGTAGACTACATTCATTGTCACATACTTTATTGCCTTTTATTTGTTCTGTGCAATTTTTGGTTTCAGTAATCTGTGTCCTTATCATAGATTGGGGAAAGGGAAAATTGGAAGCAGGCATATGCTTTCTGAAAATCTATATGTATAAGGGGCTGGATATTGGAGTTAAGAGTTCATCTGTGGGTGCATTAAAATCAACTGGTACCTTGAGGTTTTGGGGTACCTGATGTCTGAGATACCTTTACGCATAGTACTGTGTAAAAATTTCATGATGGAATAATATATGGTGTTGTTACCATACCCGGTTAGCACTTAGTGTTGTTATTGTCTACTAGTACCCGTCTCGAATACTCAACACTCCAACATGGGTATGGGCAATTGACACTTCAGTTTAGGCCAAAAATCACAAAATTCTCAAAAACATGCGAGTCTGACACCTTGAAACATAACCGTATCCGATATTTGTAGCCGAGTCTGAGTAACATAAGTTGTTGTTGTCATGTTTGTATACAATGCATTGTTGCACCTAGGAAGTCTAGAAGTTTTAAAGTGAAAGGAGTGAGTCTTAATTGACCTCGAATTGGGGCAGCAATAAGCATTCAGGAGATGCATCTCTACATTACTCTTCTAATTGTTGTGTGTATTAAGTCTCAGCCTTTGAGAGATAGAAATTCTCCAGTCGTACCTAAATCCATATGCTGATGGTTGAAGATTTTGGGGCAGGATGATGGGGTTCACTTTTCTTGCTTATTCGGTTTTCTTTTTAACCTCTGTTGTTGATTGCGTAACTCTTTTGGAAAATGGGAAAGTATATTATTGCCATCTTCCAAAGGAACCAATGTGGTACCCTAAGGAATTTGTAAAGTGCCACACAATACAAATAAGATCAATCATAGTATATGAAAAGAGGCCCCCAGCAAGGTATCACAAAATGAAAACAACACATTTAAAAACAAATCCTCATAAGTTTACATCTGGGTCATTAGACCACTTGAAAAATCTCACATAGGTGCAGAATTGGATCTTCCGTACCATCTGATCAGGGGATGAGTGCTCTGAGGTGAATATTCTGGAGTTTCTCTCTCTCCGAAGGAGGTTTTCAGTGGCCCCTAGTGCAGCTCGTTTCACTCTTTGTTTGGACTGCTTGCCCTTGACATATTTAGTAAACTAGTGCAATTCCTCAGTGAGGGACAGAGGGCGTCTAAGGGTACCCAGCCAGGTGAGTACCTTCTTCCAAACATCCGAGGAGAAGGGGCAGTTGAAAAACAAATGCTGGTGGGATTCAATGTTATTGTAGCAGAGGACGCACCTGTTAGCCATAACGAAACTTCTAGCCATAATATTTTCAATTGTAGAGAGTTTGGGAGCTGGAGCAAGCTGTATGATAACTCTGTGCGTTGGCATTGTCATAAATTCCCAGATAGTTTTGTGCCTCTTAGTAGAAGTGCCATGTGATCTAAAGAAATCGTAAGCTGCACTAGTATTGAATTTGTTGCTGTTCCACTTCAGAAGCAGAGTTTGAGCTTCATGAGCAGAGCTGCAGTGTGAGAAAAGTTCATCTTTCACAGCAACCAACTTTTTCCACAACCAAGAGTCTCCTGACTAACTCCTAGCATTCCAAAGATTACCATATCTAAGGCAGTACTGAATTACTGATTAATCCAAGCCCCCACAGAGAGTGTCTATTGTGAGCAATCAAAGCAAGTTTCTTCATGGCCATGGCTCTATTCCAAGAAAGGATACTAGGAATTTCATTGAAAATTTTGGCTGTTCATCATTTTATCAATTGATTTCCTAGGGTAGATATTCTTGCTGATGCTAGGTATTTTTTCAGGTATGTAGAGTTAACCCAGTAAAATGTATTGCAAAAAGGAGATCTGTACTCCGGAACCATAAAATATGCTCTTCTGTTTGGTTGCGACTTTGAAATCTACTTGACAAGGTAGCTTTTGTTTTAGATGGAGTCAACTAGATACTCGTAATCTTCTTCATCTGTTTGTGTCTTCTGTGATAGTTATACAGCGAATAATTGATGCTCTATTTGCTCCTTTCCCGATTTCTATAAACTTTTAACATTATGCAATTGACATTTAACTTTATGCAAGTTATAGCTGTGACGATAGGATATTATTTGTGAATATTTCCTTGACTACAAGAATGCAGTGTCTAAGGGAGGAACTCAAGGGTACAGAAATGTAAACCTTCAAATTAGGAAAGATGTCTAATTATGTAATTCAACAGTTAGAATCCTCCAAACTAGATGCATGTAGTGTTGAGAAGGCTGGCTTTGGGGAAAGTGCAGAAGATGCTATCCTTAACTTATTGAGTCAATAAACAGATGATCGTCATATGATTCTTCATTACTTGTTGACAAATCATGCATTGTTTGATTGGTTCCAGAATGTGTTCATTATAAATATGCCATGCTAACCTAATAATACTGCGATATGGTGAGCTTCATTGAGGGCCATCCAGATTTGTATAGACTGGCAGTTTAATGTACATGTTGCTGCAGCAACTTAGATATCCTTGTACATGCTAGTAAATCTTTCTTTTTCCTCTTTTGTTTTTGTTTGTTGGGACAAATACTATATGCTAGTACACTCATAGTAGATAATCATGCTTTCATATGGAAGTTTCTTTGTGAAAATGTTGACACCTCAGTGTTCCATTGATGCGTACCTTTGGTTTTGCTTTTATTGGATTGCTTAGTCAAATACAGTTGGATGGAAGAGGCATACTTTTATTTTGATTCTTTCAACTTTTTGGTTTCCTTGTGGGAAGATAAGCAGATAGGAAAGTAGTATATCTTCTGTAGTCCTGTAATATTCATGTTCTTTTTTTTTTTTTTCTTTTTTTTTTTTTTTTTTTTATAATTCAGATTAGTGCATAAAAGAATTAAGGATGCCTCGGAAACCGAGAAGACATGGACCTTTGGTGCCTCGACTTATCACGTTTTCCCAATTTTCTCGTTCCGCTGCTCGAATCGCAACCGTGTCGAATTCCAAAGCTTTAAGTTTAAGTTCTCATAGTAAATCTCCCTCAAAGTTGTTAGGTATCTCATACAGTATTCAAAATTAACTATTTCTTTTAATCCATACATTTTGTGTGCTAATCTGACTTGCTTCCATTAAAAAAATGCTTTACTTTGCATTTTCAGACTATGGAGCCTTAAAGGACACTTCGAAAGAAACCGAGCAACAATCAGATTCTTCTGATGAAGAAACACCTCAAGTAAGGATCCGATCCATTTTGTTCCAGCTGAATTAGTAAGCCGGTGTTTCATGTCCTTGTTATTGATCCTGTCTTTCTCTTAAAGGAAATTGTCCAGGCAGATTTTGAGTTCTTTGATCCAAAGCCTGATGACTTCCATGGTGTCAAGATATTGCTTCAGAACTATCTTGATGACAAGGAATGGGATTTGAGTGGTTTTGTTGACTTAATATTATCCCAGACAACAGTTGGCACAGTGGTCAAGATAGAGGACGATGAAGACAATGCATTGTTTGCACTTCTCACAGTTTTGAACTTGGGAAGATACAAGGTACAACACAGGTGCTTGATGTCTTTTTTTTTTTCCTTCAATTTACTACGTGGTAGAATACAACATTGTTAACATCCCTGAAATGGACTACAATTGGTGAGACACAATTGGGAATTCTGCTACTGTTGTTAGCGTTGCTCATGTTTATCATGTTTCTTTTGAATCTGTTATTTCACATCTTTGGTACTTTCTTAATAGAAATCATTAGACATGTTCAAAATAGTCTTCAAGTCAAACTGTAACTCCCATATATTCATTAAATTTAAATACTTAGATAAGCAGGGAGAATGGAAACTGGTGGCATTGGTGAAAGATGCTTCAAAATCTATATATCTATATTCTATATACTTACTTCAAAAGGCATCAATTCAACAAGAGCATGCCACATAAGCAACTAACCACTAGTTTCCACATCATTGCTACGTCATTAGCTTAGTTGGCTAATAAAATGAAAAAATATTGTAAAATGGGAGTCACAAAGACCCATTAGTATCACATGTTAAATGACCTTAAATGTAAAATAAAATAAAAATGGAAGGCCAATAAGCAAAGATAGGAAAAAGAAAAAAGAAAAAGGAAAATCATTAAAGAACGTAAAACTAAGGATGCGTCTATTTAAATTCCAAACCTTATTCAAAGCCATATAAATAGTTAAGAAATATGTTTGAAAAAATACATCACACCAAATTAGCTAATTGTTTAGAGCACATCTAATATCAAATACATGGAGAGAATTTACCGTATAGAAGCCTTCCTCAAGAAAAAGAGAGAAAAGAACCCATATATAATAGTAATGTTGTAATTGCAAAATGTATTGAACTGCATTAGAATATCAATTATATCCGCCATATGACACACCAAATAAGAATGAAAAGAAGTTAGCATATGACCCAAAAGAAAGATAACATATAATAATGTAACTATTAAGTTTATGAAACGATACACCAAAATTAACATTTACCCGTGTATCGCATGGGGCACCCACTAGTTATTGGTTAAATTAGTTTCTATTTTATTGATTATTAGTTCTTATTTTTTTGTCATGTGGTTAGTTGATCAATTAATTAGATTGTTGTTTTTTGATATTAATATTAATAGTTATGGAGTTAATGGGCATGTCTTCCACTATTTTAGGGTTAGTGGCTAGATTAGTGTGTTGTGCTTTTAGTAAGTCTATATATTGGCTTGATGTAGTTCAGTTTAAATGAATGAAGTTTGTGAAATTTTATTCTTTGCCTCATTCCGATACTTTTACCCAACAGGCATAAGCGTAACATTGATGAATTGTTGTGTCATGGCGTCTATATCAAACTTGTAAGATGTGATACAGAGCTACGTCTCTTTACTATGCTTTGAAATTGTGCCGTTTTAACAATTGTGTGTTCTTGCAATTTCCAGGATCATAAATCTATCAATGAACTTAAGAGCTACTTGCTTAAAGTATGCCAGAAAAATACTTTAGTTGGTGAGTTAAAAGTGCTTTTAGAAGACCAGGCTGAGCATGTAGGATTCATGGTATCTCAGCGTGTGACGAATCTCCCTCCACAGTTGTTGCCACATCTTTATAATGCTCTTTTTGATGAAATTTTATGGGCCACAGAAGACGAGGTTAGACAACACCATTTTTTAATCAGCTTTGTTTTGATGCGAATTGATCTTACCTAAAGATCATTGTTGTGTTTTCCAATACAGCCAACAGAAGATCTACGTAAATCATTCCACTTCAAATACTATCTACTAATCACAAAAATATACAAGGTACAAGTTTTCAAGTCCTTTCACATAATCTTGTACTTCTTGATGACTGTTATGTATTGTAGAGATCTCTACAACTGTTCTCATGTTCAAGTTATCTTTGTTTCAACTTTTCTTTCTGGTTGCTGTAGAAGAATGCACCCAATAAAAAGGGATCTTCTAGTAGCAATGACGAGGATATAATCTATTTGAAGCCAGAAGAAGAGATTTTGCACAAGGTTTCTCGCAAAGCCCAACCCTTTGGTGCCTTATTTGGTTTGGCTTTTAATGTATTGCAGCTTTCCTTGTGGTCAATTACTTGATGATTACTTTTATTGTATTCCAGCTCTCCATGTGGTCAATTACCTTTCCCTTGCATACTCAGCAGCTACCAACTTATGAGGCAAGTCAGCTTGTCCTCTTTTTAGTAATTTGGTTTGGCGTTGTCTTTACGTCACTGCCTTTTAACCTTTTATGAACATGTATATTCGTATAACTGCTGGGTTTTTTTGCATATCTAACATTTTTCATATAGAACTTGATCAAAGATATCTATTCCTGTCTTGCCAAGGAACCAGTAGTCTAATATATGCTTGTGATTGACCGCACCTGGGTGGTTGTCAAAATTTTACTGCTGCAGTTAAAAAATTATCGGCTGATGGGACTAGTTATGGCTCTTGAGGCAGACAAAGCATCAACATTCCGGAAGCAGTTGCCATCTCTTATAGATGAGTCTTGAGGCCACATCACGGAGGAGATGGTAAGCTTAATATTTTACTTTGTCATTTTTGTCCGTGGCATAATATACCACAAAGGTTTGTAACTTCTTGTGGCTTGTTGTCATGAACATGATTTCTGACTGATATATGCTTCACTATAGGTAAGTTATCGTCGTTTTGAAGTCATCAAGTTGGTTGAGAGATGAATCACTTATAGCTGCGACTGTCTTTGGCAAATTCCTTGGAGTTGGAATACCAAATTGTCACTGCTGTGCTCCATGGACGTAGGGCATTGGAAAGGTTGGTTGCCATAATTTTGTCGACTTTTTCGCCTATGATTTTTGATAGGAAATACTATTGTTTACCTCATTTACATAGTATTGAACAGTGAAATATGCTTTTAGACAGCTAAATTTAGAGTAGCTGTTGCTGCAAGCTGGATGTAATAGCTGCATCCTTATGATTTTTGTATGTTATTATGGTCTTACAGGCTTAGCGTCTTACATGTTATTACTACATTGAAAAGGTGTTCTAATGAGTTGGAAGAAGTATGCTCTAATTCTTGTAACTTGGAGTTAATACAAATGTGTTTTGTGCACTTTATTCAAAGGAGTGTGTAGTTCAGTATACAATTTTACGCAATATTCGAAATCACATGTAGTTCTTTTATTCATGGGTAGACCTCATTTTTGGAGCCCCCCAATTCTTGAAACCCACATGCATGCCTTCCAAAATTAAATAGAGGAATTTTTTCCTATCTGCTTATTGTTTTTGATTCATTCACACTGTTTAAAAGCACTACATCAGAAATTTTCAATTCATTTCAAACAAGTTCTCGTTCTGGTTTGGAAGTTCCCTTTGTAGCATCTAGTAACTCTTCGACTTGAAACATCTAGTTATGAATGTTCCTTTATCACAAGATGTGAATCATGTGATTTAGCAAACTTTGACAAGATGTTTGAATTGAATGCCTGGTAATGCTTTCAGGTGCTCTCTATTTTGCAAAGCTTCTTTCTGTGCTCTGATGCTTAAGAATGCTGGTGCATATTTATACTTGAACTTATCAAACACATGAATAAACTCCGAAAGGAAGTAAATAACAGTTAGGGACTACAAGGTCACATTATGTTGCTGTACTTATTAACTCTTAGCTGACTCAAATCCTCAGAAACTTTATAGCATACCCTTACTTACATGCTCATCTTCTCTTTGGGCATTTCTTATACTACTATAAAATATAATATAATAAGATATCAAAAGAAAAAAGAAAACGAAGATAAAAAGGAGATCAAAGAAATTAAAGAGAGGCAAAAGTGGATGGAAAATTAGGGGTGAATGTGTTTATTGAGGCATTTGGGTGGAAGCGTGGAAAGTTCAAACTTAGACCTCTTATGGTGATCGAGCAGAGATGACATCAGAGCTCTTCTTCTTCCTGGAAAATATTCCTCCAATCAAAGGTATCAATGGTTGCTTCTTCTTCTTCTTCAGAGAAGGATGCCTCTCCAACAAGGGGCCGCTCCTTTCAGGTATTGCAACTTGGTGAGAGAGAGGTGCATTCGCAAAGGTGACATATCTCTTCTTTTGGAACTCGAGTAACTCTTCATTTACTTCTCCTATGCTTCTCCGGGGTGGTCTCATCTCGGAGATTGGTGGATCCTCGATGAATTTGAGGTCCTCGATCTCGAACTCCACCATCTGCTTCTCAGATTCTCGTTCTAGTTTAAGCTCTTGAAGTTCTCTCTTTGTCCTCTCGAGCTCCTCCTGTAGCGAGGATAAGTAGTTTGCCATAACTGTTGTCTCCTGTTTTGCCTTAAGGAGGCTGTGTTTTGTTTCTTCTAACTCAGCTGTCATGTAACCCAGCTTTGAGTTGCTTTGCTCATGTTGGATACTTGTGTCCTTGTGCATCTGCATGATGTGTATCTGGATGGTTTAAATATGTGACTCAAATTTGATAAAGGTGGAGTAAATCATCAATAAGCAAGTATTTTTTTTTTAAAAAATACTTAAGTATTGGCAGATTGGCGGGGAAAACTCCCAATATGATTTATTGGAAATTTGGAACTCCAATTAAAGGGGTGCTATTAGAAATGGTATGTATTTTTAAGATGCGGGTTCTACAGGCACTTATTAACTCTTTGGGTGTATTCATTTTACCGTAGTCAATCTTATTTCGGTTCAGTTTAGGTCAATTCACGTCAATTCAATTCTGTTCAATTTTAGGTTAACAAATTACTTTTAACCTCACACTATTCGTTCAGTGCCCATTTAGTTCACTTTAGTTCAATTCAATTCAGGCCAAGCCAATTTAGTTTAGTTCAGCTACTTTCAAGTGAATCGAACACCCCCTTAACTAGACTCAAATCCTCACAAACCAAGCTAATTGTGCAAAGGCATTTTGCTTATCTAAATGTGACTAACCATCTCTCTCAAAAAGCACCCATTGTTCTTGTAGAACTGAAGCTTGTGCTAAATCACAAACACCATTATTAAATTATTTATGTATTAGGGAACGAATTTTACAAGAGAAGGATGCTGTGGAGATTTCTTGCTTAGGAGCCAAAGAGTTTGATTCCCTGGCAAAGCAGGTTCTGTAACGTACACAGGTTTCGATTAAATATTATTTTTCAGGTGTTATTTGCATTCTAAAAAAAATGTATTTTATTTAGCTACTTCATTCTTTAACAATAAAAAAAGACCACTTAAACAAATATTTTAATTAGTTGTACCCGTACTCGTAATTAACAATAAGACAGGAATTTGAACCCTGATCGCTCAACTAATTGAGTTTAATGTGGCAGTGTGATCACAAAGGCCTGTAGAAATACAATATTTATATGGGTGGCAAAATTGAACCATGAACATTGAGTATGCATTGATATTTTGAGCACTATCAAGTCCTCCATAATAATAAGTACTTAAAATCCAAAATTAATCTATATTAGAACTAGTTTATAATTTTCTTAGATTTGATTTTCTATTTCTCATATCATTTCTCTGCATCTCCCCTCTTTCTCTATTTTCATTTTGGAGAAACTTATGTGGAGGAAGAAAAAGAAGAGAAGAGAAATTAGTGACGGAGAAATTCAAAATCCTGAAAATTTTGGCTCAACGAACTCCTAACTTCTATATCGCCCCATTCATCATTAATTCCAATGATATGATTGTACTGACATGCATGCATGTACTCATTTTTTATACGAAAATTAATTTCTTAGAGAAAGAGCAACTCTATTTTTTTTCATAAAAGCATATAGTTATTCAACTACACTTGAATACTAATTGCAATTCAATGTTGATAAAAAATCGTTGGAGCCCGATCAAAAATGAAAAAGAAAATGCTGCAATTGAGGTTTTAGTAATTATTTTAGCCCCAAAAGTATTGCATTTCATATACTTATGTGATACTTACCATATTTAAACACCTAAAAACATCACCATCCACCATTACTTTAACGAAAGTAAAAAACAAAACTGATCATGCGGGTCAATATCAAGCAATTACTAGTACTAATCAACATCGTTAACTCAAAAGGGGAATAATACTAAAATGAGTTACTAGTTAAGATCAAAACCATAATTGATAATAATGGAACAAATTAAAGCAGATAATGTATAAACAAGGCAATTAGCATGAGAGATACTATACCTCTTTATTAAGCTTTCCTGCATAAACTTCCCCGGCAAGAACTTTCTCGCCGAACAACGAAACAGCCTCCTTCACCGACCTGAACGGAGCTCGTGTGTCGATCTCCGCCCTCCGGTTCACGAGAGCCATCGACGACAACGACAGAGAGACGAGAAATTTGGTGTTAGCTTATCTAGTAAGATGAATACAATCAAGTAATGAAGCAAAGGTTTCCTTTTTATTAGGGAAAAAAGAGAGAGAGAGGGTGGTTAGTTGCAAGTAGCTAGCAAGGAGGAAAATGTGATGAGAATGAGAAAAACAAAATATCAGAAACAAAAAAAAAAAAAAGCTTCGTTTCTTGACGTCCACTTCACTGGAATTCTGTTAATGGGAAGGTGTAAAAATGGTGGTGTTTGGCGAATGAGCCACTTTGATTTGGTTTCAATTTGTCTTAGGAAATTTAAGTTGGGTTGTTTTGTGTGGGCCCATTAGATTCGACCATGACCTTTCATCTGTAAGCCCAACAGCAACACCCAATGTTTTTTTTTTTTTTTTTTTTTTTCCTCCTCCTTCTTGAGCAACGATGCATATTTTCTCAGAAAACACCTAAAAATACGAGTTGTAAATTAAAATACGAGTTGTATGAGCTCCAAGAAGCATATGATGAGCTCTCTTCCTAGGGCCCTTCCTAGAAGGTAACTAGGGAGAGTGCACAGATGCTATTGACTTAGGGACAATTAAAGGGGGAGTTTTTCTCCATCCCGATCCTGTACATAAAGAGAACAGTGTATTGAACTTTGCTCTATTTTGGTGAAATGAAAAATATCATACTCTCTCCCTTCTTTAAAAATCTTTACGTTGAGATTTTACACGATTTTCGAGATGACACTTTGACCATCAATAATTGTACTTATATAAACTCGAAAAA
>BSSO01003395.1:0-16602 GCA_030267885.1 Mesembryanthemum crystallinum | reverse complement strand
TATAATAAAGGTGGTTATTTAAAAACACCCTATTATTAAAGGTGGTTAAACCCAATTTTTTCTAATAATAATAATAATAATAATAATAAAAAATTAACATTAACTTAATTTAACTTGACTTGACTTGACTTGACTTAACTTAACTTAACTTAACTTAGCTAAACTTGTTGTGACTGAACTGAACTGAACTGAACTTATTGTGACTGAACTGAACTTATTGCGATTGAACTGAACTGAACTGAACTGAACTTATTGCGACTGAACTGAACTGAAACTTATCACAATAAGTTGAAAAGAACAGGCCCCAACGCTCTAATTGATATAAATCATTAAAGTCAACTATACATAATACTACATCGTTTTGGTGTGCTGTCACTAACAGCCAAGTTAACGAAGTTAACTATTAACACCAAATGAAACACTTTTTAAAATATGAGGTCACCAAACTGTAAATATCCAAATGTCAAGGTACCATCACACAAAATGTCAAGGCATCAAAGTTGAATTTTTCCTACCTTACTTAGCAATATATTCGCAAAACTTTTTTCATATATTTTATGATAATGAGTTATTTGTCTAAATTATTTGAATGATTGAATAATTTGATTAAGTTAGGTTTTGTTCGCTTCAATTGAATGAAATACTACTAATTAGAACATAACTCAATTCAACTCAACTAAATGTGTTGATTCAAGTGAATTAAATCAAACGTAGGGAACCAAATGGTAATTTGTAAAAATGAATAGAACACAGTATAATTGCACACGTTGAAGTGAATGATAACATGAAACGAACATAGTCTTCATTGATAGAATAATGTAAATGTCTGGAAACGAGGTTAAACTCAGGCTGCCTAGTCCTTTTGGGAGTTCGTGTTCTACTTTTGGTTGTTTAACTTCACCCCAAAACCATAACAGAAGCTGTACATGAATTCTAACTGAACAAATAAAGGGATAATGTGTACATTTCATGGTGACAGTTGATGTTCCCTGTCTCACCAGTATAACTACCTCAGCAAGGTTGCAAGGAACCTATTTTCATGTATCTTCCTAAAAGAAGAGCAACCAAATTCTACAAAATCAAAAGGGTTTAATAAAAAAAAAAGAAAAAAAAAAAAGGAGAGATCTTGCCTCTTCCTTAACCCAATCTGTGAAAAATCTGAAATCTGTATGTTTTTTTGGAACTTTGTCAGACGTCAGCGCACCTTGTAGGTGCAAATCCCAGCCTTGACTTCTTGGTATCATACAAAATGTGGAAATTCTGCTGCTGATAGTTGCCAATGATGGAGAAAGCCGACTTTTTCGTGCCCAGCATAGCTAAACATACCACCTCTTGATCAACCCAAATGAAGTAGTTCTGAATAGGGAAGTTCCATACAGCCCCATCACTGAACTGAATCTTGAAGCTAGGCATGTCCAACTTCTTCACCCCGGATACATTGTAACAAGGGTTTAGAACTGGGAAGTCTGAAACCAATGGGTAGTTCTTGATCCTCTTTATGAATGCCTCCTTAATCACATCATAAGCCGGCTCAGCAAAGTAGCTAAGAGTTGTTCCTGAGTCAATGATGGTTCCTCCCTCACCATCCTGCGTCAAACCCCATGTCTCTTGTGGTATGTTTAGAGTTTCTCCCTCAACAATGATCGATTTTATATCCACATAGTAAAATGTATCGACAGGATTATCTTTTCCATCTACTAACCTAGTAAAATTTAATTCCGGGTGAGCCAAAAGATCCTTGTCCTCTCCAAAAATTAACTTGCTACTGACACTAGGGTCACTGTTTCTATCGACCAAGCAATATGAAAATGAATGCCCATATAAGGATTGAAGTTGAGAGGAAAACGAAAGAGGCCCTCTTCCAAGCCCTAGCAATCCAGCCGCCCCATGAAAGAGACCACGGTTCCAATGACCAGAACCGAACATCACATTTTCCACCTTTTTGAACTCAGACTTCCCATCAGGAGCCGTCAGATTGACTGTGAAGGTCTCAAGGGCAAAATCTCCTGTTGTGTTAGAACTATCCCCATACCAATAAAAGTAAGGGCAGCTCTGGTTCTGACCCTTGCAAGGCTGAGCGATATCAGGCGAGGTCACAAGTTTACACCTAGGATCATGACAGCTGATATTTTTGAAAGAACTTGAGTCCTTGGGATCATAGTGAGGCCCATCTTGCTCGAAGCAATCATAGCACGGTACAGATTGTATCCAGTTGAGATCGCTTCCAGTATCCAAAATAAGCAAGAAATGCTTAGGGGGAGTGCCCACAAACACATCCATAAAGTACTCTCCTGACCCAAGACTCACCCCTGACTTCAAACTCCCTACAAGATGATGACCAGGCAACAACACATTCAAATCAAATTCTTGTACTGGGTGTTCCTCCAGTAACTGTCTATGATTTTGAAGCCTGGAAACCGCGTCCTGATTCTTATTCTCAGCAATCCTTCGCCTGAATGTGTGGATTCGGCTCAAGTCCCTCAATGTGTACTCAATCACTGACTCTTTCCCTTTCTTGTGCTCGCTCGTTCTGCGCCTCAGAGGGAGTTTCACCAGATTTGGTGTTCCCATCTTTTCGTGATTTTGCCCATTTTCGATGTAATTAAGAACTGCCCTTTGGTCTGATTCTTCATTGGAGAGGGTGCAGCCAGTAGCAATGGAATTGGCATTGAAGCTCTGATCAGGAATTTCAATCCCGGCAAGATAGGAGCCATTGGACTTTAAATTCAAAGAGTTGTGATTGTGATTGTAATTGTGAGTATGAACACTAGTGCTAGATGCTGATAGTGTCAAGTATGAAATGAGCACTAATGCCGCGATTAGCAAAGCTTTCGACACCATAAGGATAATCTCTTCTTGCTGTATGATTAGAGAGAAAAACCCCCTGCAGCAACAAATTGTACAGCTTCTTTAGAAGGAGAACATACCCAAACAAATTAAAAAAAAAATAAAAATAAATAAACAATAAACAATAAACAATAAACAGAACAAATTAAAGCTAATCTTCATTGATTTGAACTTTGCAAACTAGAGAAAGAAAGACATCTTTAATTATGTCCAACCCAGTAATCACTAATCATAAAGCTAATACAAAGCAGGTTTTATTAAAAGAAGCAATCTTTTGCTTCAAACATAGGTAATTAAACCCAAATCATTACTAAATACATGGAAATTAGTTGTTAAACAAAAAACAATCAATTGAAAACTGAACAAGAAATCAAACCTGGGGGGAAAAAGGAGTGACCTTGAGAAAAACCCAGAAACCAAAAATGGTTCTTCAGCTTGATAATGAACAAAGATTTGCTAAAATGACAAAGCTATCATATCAATCAAAAAATGGTGAAAGGAAATGTTTTGTTTTGGGGGGTTTCTTTCTGAGGTCTGTGTAAAGCTCAAATAGAGGAGAGAGAGAAAAATGGGGAAGGAAGCAGCACAGAAGTAGGAAAAGAGAGAAAATGACAGTCAAAACTTAGGTACCTTTTTTTTTTTTTTTTGTCCTGTTGAATTTAGAGGATTCAAAGCCTATGAATTTTCTTCTCACCATTCAAAAAGCTGGTCAAATTGAAGAACACCCACCTAAATTAAAGAGGGTCTTACTGCTAAACGCGTTTTCAATTTTCTTTTTATTAATTTATTAAATTTAAAAGGGCAACCAATTGGAAATTTTGTTCTGTTTTTCAACATGAGATGGCTTTGAATGTTAGTACTAGTGATTAATTAATAATTAATAATATAATACTAAAAAGAGTAATCAATAATGGGCAGTTGAACTGTATGAATTTGATAGAAAGAGACAGGTTAGAAATAAAATTTACCAGGTGTGATATCTGTTTCTGGGATGTTTCATATTCATACTAGTAGTTGAATGTTGTTGTTGTTGTTGTTCCTCCATTGCCATTGTTGACTGACTTAACTGATCAGCTAAAAAAAGTTGCAAATCACATTCATAGTTTCATACATACCAGTGCAGATTAAGCAATAAGCAGCTTATTATCAATCAGTTCAGTCAAAAATGAAATGGTTTCTTTGTGTTTCTCTCTCTTCAAGTTGCTGTTTGTGTTTCTCTCTCTAAGTTGGTGTTGGTGTTTGTGTTTCTCTCTCCTCCTGTCCTGTCTTGTCTTGTCTGTGAGTTGAATGTAGTGGGTGAGAGGGTGTAGTAATGTAATCTTTGTTTGTTTGTTGAAAGGCTAGAAATTTGTTGAGATTAGTTTTGTGTTTGTTTTTTTACTGGGTAAAACTGTAAAAGCTTTGACTTATAAGAGAGAATTAAACAACAAATGAGCATTAATGTGAAGTGGGTTGTGTCACTTGTGTGTGTTTTTTTTTTTTTTTTTTGTTTATTATATTATTTAATTTAATAAAAAATTGAATGGGGTCCAAATATTTTCCCCGGCAAACACGCAAGGTTGCGACTTGCGTGGGGTTGAGGACCGCAACACGGGAGGTATTAGCCGTCAACTCGACCCGACCGGTTTTTTTCCTTTTGCAATTTTTATTGTTACAATATTATTTTTTCTTTGCAAACTTGTTAAAAGTTAATCTAATTTGAAAATTCGATTTGAATCTACCTTTTTACATAATTTTTCGACTTGAACATGTTTATAACACCAAAAATATAACTAAAAAGTGGTGTTTATACAAAACTCAATCCGACACCAACCTAATCAGAACTCAAAATGACACAACTCGAAATCTGTTGGACCGACTTGTTTAACAGGTTTTATTAATAAATGTATCCTTGATACTAACAAGTGGTTGGTGTGAGTGGTTCGGTACCCTCGTCCCTTAAGTAAAGTCAAATGTTTGAATCTTGTGAATGGAGAAACTGCTTGTTTGGAGCACTTTACCTATTCGTGGGCCGACCCGGTACAAACACTACTAACCTTGATACAAAGGGTTAGAATAAACCTGTGGTTAGACCCAAAAATAAGTGCATCCTCGATACGTCGTTTGACTGAATATCACTCCCATTTACTACTATTTGTACTACTACTCCATTGGTTTCAACAAATTATAAGATAAGATAAAGATTTAGATAGTACTCGATTTCTTGTTAAAAAAATTACATGATCTGTAGCGCGTGTTTAGATTGAGGAATAATAATTAGTTTAATTCTCAGTATATTTCTCTTTATTTATAGTTACACAATTGTTGACTTTCTAGTTGAAGGGAGTAACAATGTGTAAATTCCTAATTAACTTAAGAAAATTTTCTCAATAAAAGGAGAAATATTCGTGACATTAGTACAACTAGAAGAAAACTTAAGAGACCTTTCATGAGTATGTACCTCCAACACAATAGCGCAGGGTTTTGTCGCATGCTTTGTTCCGAGTTCAAAACTTCATCTGCTCATATGCCACGACATTTAACTTTAAGGCTTCATGTGCCATGTCATTGCACTTTGGTATGGTAGGGGCGAGAAGGGGGGACGAGTGAAGGAAATTGTGGAGGATTTTTATTACTCACTAACAATCTGGAGTAATCGCAATGGTCCAATCTAACAGAAACATTCTTACTGAATATATGAAAAAAAAATTAAAAAAATTGAGATTTAAAACATAGAAACGAGAGAAAAATCATTTCTTATTTTCGTTTGAAAGAGAAAGGCTATGTTTGACTAAACTATTTGTAGCTGTAGTAGTAATGGTTACTTCAAAAACTCTTTGATAGCTGAGAGGAAAAAGAACAAGTTGCAAGTTTCAGATTATAACTTTTACTCAAAAGATAGCTGCCAAGTGAAAGTTAACATAGATAGCTTTCAAAAATTAACTGTAGTTGCTGTTGCTTCAAAAGTGTTTGGTAATTAAGAAAAAAAAAGCTAGCTATTGGATGCTAAACATAGCCAAAAACCATCTTTAAAGACCAAAAAATAAAATATAAAAAATACTAGTAATCTAAGAAAAGTGGTGATGGGCATGTTGGTTGGTGATAAAGTTTGAAGTACAAAGAAAGGCAGGAAGCAAAATACTTGGAATTTGAAAAATGAAATGCAAGAGACATCTCAAAACAAGTGAAAGGCACTTTGTAATTTTCTCATTCCAATGCAAAACTATGGAGGGCAAGTGGGGAAGTGATGCCATTCCCAATACGCAAACCCATGTTAGTTAGCTTTAGTTTAAGCTTTGGCTTGGCTTATCATTCCACACACCAAAGAAAGAATAATAATAATCAAAACTCAAAATGCAATGAATTAGTCATTTGCTTGTCGGTTGGAGTACGCAAAAGACTTGGGAAAAAAGTAGTAACACAAAAAGGAAAATTTGAAAAAAAAAAAATGAAAAAAAAGAGAACCAATTTAGTTGAATGTACGGTAACTACCAACACCACAACTTGTCTTTTGCTTAACTATGAGAAAGTCCATTGGCCATCATTACAATTACTAAACTTTCAAACCCTTCAAGAAGGATTGAATGACAAATGAAAGCACCTTTTGAAAAATGGAGAAAATAGAAATCAGAAAATAGCGGGGGGTCATTTGGTTGGGGTATTTGAAAGTAAGTTGCGAAACTAAAAAGAAAAATTGGATAAGTTAAATGAACACGCCTTAAAACTTAGATATTCCCTCCGTCCATCTCAAATGTTGTCAAACCAAATTTGCATAGAAATCAAGATGGGAAAAGAAGTGGTATTTTTTCCAAAATTTCCCATTGGACTTAAACATTTAAATATAAATAGTGGATAGAGAGAAATAGGTAGAGAATAGAGAGAAAAAGGGTGAGGGTGAGGGAAAATAAATTGATTTTAAATTGGGAAGTGGGTTTGTTGTTGAATTTTTTATATTATTTGGTTTATAGTGGAGGGTTATTATGAGGAAGTATGTAGGATAAAATTGGTTTGACAACATTTGAGATGGACGGAGGGAGTAAAACTTTTTTTGCGAAAATATTTCTCCCCAACCAAGCAAAAGTCCTGGCTCGATGGTGTTTGCTCCATGAATTTAATGGTACTTGCTGTTAGAAAAATTTCTGGAAGTGTTTCACCCTAGATACTGTGATACGAGTAGTATATGTATATTTACAACTTCGATTGTTATCTCCAAATTTCCAATTAATACTCTCTTCCACCTTATAATACTAGTGTAGTGTTTCTGGAAGCTAAAACAATGAGACAACCATATTCAAAATTGGCATCAATCCAATCGACAAAGTGAGCCCAGCGTATAACTGAACTTGATCTGAATGTAGACATCTTCAACCAGCGAGGTGGAGCCTCGACAGCATATAGTCTGCCCAAGAGGCTAAAATGTCTTCATAGTCCATCCACGTCCTTGATGCTATAGTGAATCCTCACATTAAATACAAGCTTAGCGAGGCTTCACTAGTTTGTGTTGCTCCCAGATGCTACTCCAAAGTCCTAATCATCATCACCACCACCCATGTCACCAAGGTCTCCATCGGCAAAATCATCTGGTCCTTGTTCAGCTTGGTTAGCATCACCATACAAGGGTCCATCTTCCATTTCTTCATCAGACTCGGTCTCCTTGGGCACTTCCAAGGATTTCAAGTGTTCATCACTAAAGAATGATGCGTAAGGCTTGGTTACCTGCAATGAAAATGGTAATAATGATAATTAGCACCAAATCGATTACACATCAGAAGATTTTGTTACCAGAGTGTGACGGAATAGTAAGCATGTTGCTTAGAAAGGAGATTTATAATGAACAGAAATGGGGCTAACTTTCTATCATCTCATCCCTTTGAATCTCCTTCAAAAGTGAAACAGCCCGAGAGTCGCCTCACTAAAGTGTAAGAGTCACCCATCTAACGTGTAAGAATCACCCTTTAGGAGGTTGTCTAAGCGATGGATTAAGTCCATAAAAGACATACTCATATTTCTTTTCTCGCAGGGGGAGGGGGCCGAATAAATATCAGCCAATACAACATACTGGTTTTTGAACTTGCAGATTCGTGAAACCTCAATACTTCCAGGGATACAAATTTCTTGGTCATATACCACAGTATGAAAGATGGCCCTTAAGACTGATAAGAGCTAACAAAATGACCAATATGGTCGGTAAACAACTGATACAGCTAATATGGCCAATTAAACGGCTGACAAACTAACGATAGCTACAACTTGTAATGTGACTACCATTCCCATTATATGGGTACTGTAACTGTTACCAAACTGCGATTCTTTCCCTGCAAAACTTCACCCAATTGATAACCAGAATGCTCGATCCTGATATTTTGAGTTTCAGCCGAACACCCATCAGTTTTTCCCAGGTCCATGAAATTTAACTAATCTATTGAGACAAGGGATAAGAAGATCGCACACTCTCCTGCTATGTAACTCAGAATCAGCGACAAGGGAAGACATATAGTCCAGGTGTAGGGCTGTTATTTACTAAATTTTTTGGGAGTTTTTGGTGCCTGCCTATACCTATATCGGAGTATCGAGGATCCAATACAAGCACTTGAGTTGAAATGAATAATCCCCAAGTAACATAGTTATAACAAGATGTTCAAGCAACAACAGATGCTCTTACACAGGGACAGGAGGGCTCTTCTTCTATATTGATCGTTTTAGTGAACTTCTTGTCCTCTTCTCTTTTATNCGGAGATGCCTCTTACACAATGAATTGTCGTGTTTTATTTTAATAGGGTTGTCAAATGAGTGGGCCGAATGCAAAGGAAGGTTCATCCGCACCCGCCATCGACAATTTTTACCAGCTTCCCACCCACACAGGTATTCATTCTCATATACACACCCACTCCACTGTGTACACTACAAGAACCATGCCCGCTCCACCAACTGGTGGGAGCTAGCTAATCGTATGTTACCCACCTTGAACCCACTGAATATGTTGACTATCCACACACACACATACACAAAAGCAGAAAAGAAACTTCTTTGCTGCTTTGAAATTTTAAAAATGACCAATCTATGGGGAGTGCCATTAGGTTTAAACTAGAAAATAAATAAAACTACTAAACTATGAACACTATGGCAAAAGGTAAATCACACTATATGCCGAAAGTCGATCCCCCTGATTCAGTGGCACGACCGGGCGCCAATATGGCCAGAGGCCACCCCTTATCGTGGAAGTCTGCCGCTACTGCCCGCCTTGCCCAACCGGTCAGGCATCTTGTTTCATGGCCCCATTTGTGATTCTTTGCCTCAAGCCTTGTTCCTCATCGTCCCAATCGGGATCCGGGACCTATACGCATGTTGGAAATTAGCTTTTAAGAGGATTTCCCTCACTGGCATTCAACGCGCCATTGGGGTGATTTTTAATCATTTATCTGAGGACTCCTTAACCTTCAAGCTTGTAAATTTTGTTTTTTTCCTGCTTACTACCAATTATCAAGAACTTGCGGAAATGGGTGATGTTGAGAAGGTAAGGAATTATCAACTATGGTTTGCTTTTTCTCGTTTTTTTATTTTAATTTTTTTGAGAGGATTCCATGGGAACATACACAGGCCTTCCTCAATGTTTCTAGTTGTTAGAAATCAAGTTACCCAAAAGTAGCAGAAGCTCTGGGCAATTGCACCACAAGATTGAAAAAATAGCATTATGTCAAGGTGGCTTCTTTTCAATATCTCCTCTAAAGCAAACTTCCAAGAGCAACACTCCTGTGGAATATCTAACCATTGAACGATCCAATCCGAGGCTAACTTTTCGCAATTTAGGGCGACTTTTAGAACTTAGGGTGACTTACAACTTAGGGTTAGGATTAGGAGTAAACCGTTGTAAAAAGTCAACCCTCTAAAAGTTGCCCCTAATTGTTGAAAAGATGCCCTAGATTGTCATTTAATGTTTAGACAATTACCCAAGAATTTGCGAGCTCCCAAAATCAAAGTAGTGGGACAAACCCAATGCTCTTGAAACACCAAAAAGCGTGTACCACAGAAACCAAGCCCTGTCATAGTGGAGAAAGATGCGCAGGACTCGCTACTAGCATAACAATTTGTACACAAATCAGAAGACATAGCCATCCCTAGTCTCCTCCTCAGCGGCATATCATTAGTATTAGTTCTCACCAAAAGTTGATGTCCACACTAAAGCTTGCACCTTCAAATGGAGAGTAGCAATAGGGAAAGAAGCATATTCTGAGGGTGAACATAGACAAAAGAAAGGACCTTGAAGAAAGAAAACCTGACGTATCCTCTCTCTACACTCGAGCATCATTGACACTGAAAAGATGAACAATATCCAAGATCCCAAGCAAAGAAGTATCCTCCTCTATCTCTATGAGCGATCTACGTAAATGAACATCCCAAGAATATATAAGATAGAAGCTGGAAATCTGACCCTCGTACTTGCTTGATAATTGGTATAGGCGTAGAAACCTCTCACATAATGATCCTCACCTTGCTATATCCTTCAAAAAGTTGATTCAAGAGCCATTACACAATCTAATTTGAGGAGGAAGGCTAAAGATACTCGAAAACTAAACTTCGAAGGGCAAGCTTGTGTGGCAACTCAAGCACTTATATGTGTACTATATCCTAGCACCTCGCCAAACAAAGAGGGGGAGAACAGAAAACAAAAGTGGGAATACGAGCATCCAAAGACGAATGGCAAAAACATATTTTGAATGGATAAACTTCCTTTTCACAACTACCTATGCAACTCAAGATTGACTACCACAGCTAAGGCAATTAACATTAACAATATTAGTACCTCCTTTCTCACAAGTCTCCCTTTAAAGGTGAGCACAATAATTATAAAGATGTTACAAAATAAAAACAAACGACCTTACCCCAACTAGTTTTACTAACCTTTTCTCTTTAGGTACAACTGGAACTCTTTTTTTATGAGAAAAATTTGTATCAAACCAAAATGAGGATAATTAGAGGATGAGGAGTCCTCAAGAGATCTAGGCACAAAAGAATCGCTAATTATACATCACCCCAATGCTGCTAAATATCGGTGAGGATCACCCCCTTGAAAGCCCCTGGAGCTTTGGCCAAAAGAGAAGCCAAGTAGATCAATCGATCCCACACAAAAGTACAAGACCTAGAAATCCTGAAAAAAATAAAATAAAATAAAAAATTCGAGAGTTCTGTTCCAACCAAAACCACCAAAATAGCAAAGAAAGCACACCGCCACAACAACTTATTATCCTTGCCCCCTCCAAAGCCAGCCCTTTGGATCAACAAGTGCCGGGTAAGGCTAAGAGGACAAGTGAAGCATTCTTTCATAACGCCAACCAGCCTCACCCAAAAAGAATGTGCAAACTCATATTGCAAAAAAAATAAAAAAAAAATATAAAAAAAAATAAAAAAAACAATAAATAAATAAATAAAAGATGAAAACCCGACTCACTAACACGATGGCATAAAACACAAATATCCGAGAGTAAGGCCCACACGAGCTCCTATGCTGCAACACGTCATGAGCGTTCACCTTACCCAGGTCTGAACAAACAAGCAGACCATACCCAATCATGCCTCAACACGTCAAGATTGAAACTTTAACTTAAAGCAATCAGATTTGAAACTTTCAAAATGAAGGATAATACTGGAACTCTGCAGACTTTTGGTATTGAAATTGCAAAAGGGGCATTGGGTGTGTTATTTTCATCTGGAGTTTGGGGTGCTGAATCAAAGTTTGCTGCAATTGAAAGTTGCTAGAAGTTTTCGCTGATTGTTGGAGCTCATTGGAGGTTTAGTTGAAAATCAAGATTGTTAGAAATTTACGGTTGTTGGAGCTTACTGAGACGAAATGAACACACCCTTGCTAGGAAATTTCAACATTTTGCTAAAGAAATGCTTATATGTGATTGGAGGGAGTACAACTTTAAAAATGATATTGCTTTATTAACGCACAAACAGTATAACTATTAGCCTAACTACTTTAAAATGTTAACAACCCTCCTTGCAAAAACTAAAAAGAAGATTATACACTATGATGAAATATTATTAGCCACTAGAAACTATTCCCTGCCAAAAGTGAAAATAGATTAAAGACCACTAATGGGTAATGGTTTAAACCCATGTTTTTCCGACTTATCAAAAAGGTGCCGTGTCGCGAGTCGACCCGATCGGACGCGTGACACTACACTGCATACGGGTCGACATGGATTTGCCGGATACGACCTTCGGATACGTTTATCCTTAAGCAGTGACCGACTTCAATTTCTTGCTTTCAATTTCAAATTTGGGGTTTTCATCTAAAACCCCGGATCTACAAATTGAGGCATCATGTCACGAACAGAAGGGTGAACCAAGAGAGCTATTGATCAACTTGAAGAGGTGAATCGGAAGATGAGCTCGCTATTCGCCAATGATCGGTCAGGCAACGGTGATGGCTGACCGTTGATGGCGGCTAGGGTTTTTTAAATTTATTTTGGACTTTCAAAAACTTAGAAAGGAGGAGAGGAGAAGTCACGTCATCCCAAAAACAATCACACGGTGCTTGGACTGATTTTTCCTAAAACAATGGGCTTTATGGCTTTGAGTTCTTTTCTTTGATTTTTTTTTTCTTTTTTGGCGCAAAAAGAGATAAATTCGTTCTGGGCCTTTTTTTTTTATTAGTAATATTTTCACTTGTTTCGTTTATAAATAGTTGCATGTATCTTTGAAGCCGTATCCCCGCATCCTGTATCTTAAATTTTAGCAACTGATGTATCCTAAAGTTGGATCCGTGTTGTATCGGAGAATCTGAGAAACATAGGTTTCAAAGACATAGTTAACATTAAGCAAAATGACTTCATTAGTTTAGAGGCATAGAATCCTTATGCAATGTAAGGTTGCCGAATATAATTACCTCAAACAGAGTGTTATTCTTCTCAGCACTTTCGACAAGGTTACTCCAGTGGTTGTCCCTCTTAAGTGTTGATGCAGAGCCCACAACCTAAGAGTACTAAACAGTTAGATTTATGGCAAAAAATAAACAAAACTAAAAAAAAAATAAAAAATAAAAAATAAAAATAAATAAATAAATAAATAAATCAGAAAATCAAACATTCTCATGCCATACCAGGACAGCCGACCGAGCTCTAGTGATACCAACATTCATACGCCGAAAATCAGAAACAAAGCCAATACCCTTATCTTTGCTTGCCCTAACACATGAGAATATTGCAATATCCTTTTCACGTCCCTGTAATGAATGGCAGAAAGTTATACAATGTCATAAGACGGTCCTAACAGAGAAGAGAAGATTAGAACACCACAGGACAGGACATCAATTGATCACTAAGGATATATTAAGGACCTCTCTCCTTCCCTCACAAACTAATGCACAATATCATACAAACTGCACATGTCCCTCACACAACTGGAAAAGGTTTGACATAACCAAAAGCAGACTTCTGCTTCTTGTTTAATAGGGGGTCTGTATGTGATTGTGCATATTGCATACATGAATCTGAGAGGAAAAAAAAAGAGCGTAACTAGTAGAAATATAGAAACACTCAGGCACTAATCAGGTACAGAAGAGTGGCAATTAAATGAGTAGAAGAATTTATAAGTGAACAAGCATAGAGGGCACTTCACATGATCCGAAAGGCTTGTCAGTGTAATTGCCATTTTTAGTACATAATGTGATTGATTATAACATGACATTTGCTATCTTTCCCCTTCTTTTGCCACTCACACCAACATCTGAGCAAAAGGAAACAAACTGAACATTGCACATAGGCCTTTCAAATTTGTAGAATTTGGATTCAGGAAGATATATTAACTAAAACATATACCTGGAATCCATCAACAGTGTTAATATCCACTACTTTTTCTGACTCAATCCCAAACATTTCTTGGAAGCGCTGTTTGAAGAGTTTGACTTGATCATTGTAAGGGGAGATAATAGCAAGTCTGGAGCTTGACTTAAGCTCTGGATATTTAGACACTAATTTCTGATACATGAGAAGCACAAACTCAACCTCGTCCACATTTACCCAAGAACCACTTCCTACTGACTGCGACTCTGCCCCATCCTGTATGTCAAAGAAGCAAAAAGGTCCAAAACAGCGGTAATCATGCCATATTCGCTTGGTTTGTTCTTCAACATCAGAACCGTCTTCCAATGCATCATCATAAAACTCTTGGGAAGGAAAGCTTCGTATCTGTTCAAGGATAGAATTGTGTTATTGATATGATAATACTCCCTCCGTCCCAAAATAGTTGTCATGTAAGGTTGATGCTCACACATTAGGAAACCTCTTAGATCTAGACAAAATGAAGTAATTTGACCAAATTATCCTTCGATTAGTTGAACATAAGTGCATTGGAAATTTAAAGTAAGGGTAAACTTGGAAAACTAACAACTAATGTTACATTGCAATCTTAAAGTGACAAGTATAAGAGACAACAACAACAACAACAACAACAACAACAACAACAAATAAAATAAAATAAAAATAAAAAGAAGTTAAAAAGACAGATATTTGGAGACAGAGGGAGTAATTAATGAAATAATGAAATGCTAGGATAGAGTTTTCATAATTATTAATCTTCTGAACCTTCACAAGTTCATAACTAAACTTTAACAGAGATAACTAAGAAAATGGTAAAAGAGATCTGAATCAAATCTTAGAATCCAAAATAGTAGGCCTGACACACATCTCGCATGTTTGATTTGACCCAACTTCAAATTCAAGTCAAAATCAGTAAACTTGAGATATATCAACAAACACGTAAAACATAATACGAATAAACAGGAAATAAATTTCCAGTTTGGCAATCCTACAGTTGAAAGCAGATCTGGGAGATAAGTGATGGAACAGGCGGAACAAAATTATTGATAAGCAGATGAGATATCGACAAATTAAAACAGGAAGCTAGTTGAACAGGGACTGAAAAATTCTTAACATCATTCAATTCAATTAACCAGAATGATGGGACCCAGATCAAACATGAAAACTATGGATGTGAATCACAAATCAAACTATAGAAGGGGATGATAAAGTGGTTGAAAAATCACGGGCATAACTTCATAAGGGATGATTTCTGATATCAGACTATTACGGAGAACTACATATCCCATGCTGATATAATCACAACGAAATAAAGCTACAACAATGTAAAGGACAACCCGAAAATACAATGGTGGTAAATAGCAAGCAACACCACTGAAAACAGCGCCTCGAAGAACCACACAAGAGAAATAACTCTCTTTTTAAGTGCAACACAACTTTAACAAGAATGCTAACCTAATTGTTCTACACAATCAGACAGCACAATATCAATAATGTGAATTACTTGCTACAAATAATGTCATTGAACCCCACGATATCAGTATGGAGAATTGAACAAAAATTTGTACACAAGAAATATTCCAACCTTAGGGTGCATACGGTACTGTGTCTTGAGCATCAACACTGGATAGCCAGCCTTCTGGAATCTTTTGAACAAGCTCATACCATATCTGCAGCAAAATAAGAGATAGGATGATATTAAATGCGAATCCCGACATTGGTTTCCATGGCAAATAACAAGATTCTTACCCCAGCTTTTGAGCCAAAGGGGAAATTACTGTAGCTGGCAGTTGAACAGGATCACCAACCTAAAAGCACAATGAGAATACAACATGTAAATTTACAGAACAAAGGCCCAACACAATTTCTTGAAAGCTCATATTTTAGATGTTCAACCTTCTACAACGAAGGAGAGAACCCGAAGAGCTTTGTGAAAAAAGGTTACAGTGACAATCATAGTATCTCTTGGAAGTTGGTATCTCTGAAAGAGAAAGGAAAAGTCCTAAACAGTGTCTTTCGTATTTCTCAGATGAAATCAATTAAAGATTCTCAATTCAGAGACGTGCTCAACGTTTTTGGATAGATTGCATTCCTTTTGCAATGGGCATGACAAACACTTAACCACCCACAAAACCGCTCATCGTGGGAGGCTCTAAAAATTGATATAATAGATACCTTATTAATCTTCTCCTTCGTGATATAAAAAAGTTGGGAATATTGGAAAATTCGAGTTTTGGGATGAGTCTTGAGGAGCAGCTATTCACAGTTCTTTTGCCACAACTTAAAAAATTATCTATTATGCATACCATATCTCATTGAATAGATTACAGAAAAGGATGTAAAAGTTACCAAAAACACTTGTTTGCATCCAGATGCCAGCGGCACAAGAGTAGCAGGTTCAACCTGATTGCAGAGAAGAGGAAATGTAAGGCTGGGAGATGAAAGGATAAAAACAAAAAAAAAACAAAAAACCAGACCACTGCAGATAGGAAAACATGAATCACAACCACACAACCCGACCCCCCTCCACATCACCCAAAAAGAAACAAAATTCCAATCCCATTTTTCACTAATGATTTGTCCATCTTTGAAATCAAGATACATACAGATTTTCTCTCAGCACAATACATCAACATCAAAATTACCCCAATGCCTCCAAAGAGACTCCGGCCTAGGCGGGGTAAGGGGGGTCGGTTGTACGCAGCCTTACCCCTATGAGAACAGATAGGCTGTTTCCGTTTGACTACCAGCATCTTCACAATATATAATAAGTGCAAACAACTTTCTTAGCCATTTTGATTTAGTCCATTATATTCTAGAGCCAAAAGGTAGTGAATCTTTTGGCTCCACCAAAAAGTGGACAGTGACACAATATTTACTACAGAGAGTAAATACATGCACTATCTAATCCCCTTCCCATACCGCCACTAACAGGAAAAAAAAAAAAAAAAAAAAA
>BSSO01003394.1:0-16606 GCA_030267885.1 Mesembryanthemum crystallinum | reverse complement strand
TAAATATTCACTTGCAGATTTTGATGAACTACCTTGCCATGGGGCCAATCGGGGAGGATCTCAGCACCTGAGGATCAGATGAAGAACAGAGCACTAATGAATCTAGGCATTGTGCGAATGCATTGCTAAGTATATAAATAGGTTGAATCCTGAACATTGCTAATATTTGAAATTTGCTGGAAGAAACATTAGCTAATTGATTGCAATATTACAACTTTCTTCATGTAGGTCAGTCAGAAGCAGCTATCAAGAAGGTGGGTCAGTTGATATTTCTCGGCAAGAATGCAATTCCGGACTTTTCACTTCTCATGAGGGGAAACTGCAAGTGCCAAGTGTCAATGGAACTCACAGGTTTTGACAGGCATGCCTTTGCAACATCAATTTCTGATCTAGCATTCAGTAGTTTATCTGATTTACAATTTGAATAATTGATTTTAGCCTTAGGAAGTGAAGAGGAATTTCAAGAAGCAAACATGAAAATAGTTAAACATTATTCTTGTTGTTGATTCACTTTGGAAATTGTGTTATTTAATTTCCTCAATAGTATTAGTCGCTGCATAATTAGTGATTAGCACTCTGGCTCATTTTTATACTCGCCAAACCCTATGATCAGATTGTGACATGGGTCTGCTTTTGTTGCTTCATATTAGCTGGACTGGAATTGATGCATCCTCCTTTTGTCAATGGCAGATTATCCTGCTTAGGATATTTAATTTCCTGGACTGCCAAAATTGTTGCTTTTACATCATTTATTGTTCCATGACAAAGAGCTTGAGAGTTGTGACACATGACAACATTTTTCAACCTTTGATACAGTATTAATGACCTTAACATGTGAACTTTTTGTTCCTTCTGAGTTGTCAACTTATCTGTCATCAACTAAGCTGGCTACCTTGGTCAACCACCCGCAGAGCAAGTTTCAGGACCTGTACTGGCTCAGCAGTAACGGCCTAATCTCAATTTCCAGGGTTTACAATCAGGTAATGAGATCAAGTTCATATTCTTATAATGTTCTTCACATCCTTCAAAAGTAGATATGTTTCATAATTTTGCTTTTATAGTTCCTTGTCTTGTTTCTTTGTCTTTTTTAATAGTTTGTTAGTAGGTTTGCAGTCATTTCATTCACTAGTTGAAGATGTAGTTATAGAGAGAGCTTCACAAATTTAGGATATAGCATGGAAGCACTTATGCATTCATAGTAGATCAGCATAGTTGGACAAATTGCGAAAAGTTCCTAGTGAAAGAGTTTTGTTCCAGTGTGCTGAATGTGAACGTAGTTGGCTACCTAGGGCGTTCTAGGTTCGCTAGGATAATTATTTTGTATGATTTCCAAGTGTCAAATGTCTTCAGTTTGATAGTGTTTGTTGCATGAATTTCATGAGTATTATGTGAGTTCTTATAGAAATTCAATCTTATTCTTCAATTTAGATAGTGTTTCTCTATCATCTAAGATTACTTGGAATCTGAAAAGACTTGGCTAGAATTGGAACCTTGATTCTAGTGAATTCGATTGCTAGTGAATTTCATTGGAACTCGTGAACCAATTCGATATTCGAAAATGGGAGGGGGGTTCAGCGCTGATAATATATGTTCGTCACTCTTGGCAATTTGTCTTTTGATGGACTGCATCATATGGCCTATTAAAATGGTTAGCACTTTTTATTTGGGTGAAGTAGTTGGATAAAAATGCATTCCCAATCAAACCTCTAAAAGGAAACGACCTATTTGCAACTGTAGGGCAAGGCTACATACATCTGATCTCCCTACCCCTTCTTAGGTTAGGAGGCTAGAAGCCTTGTGATTTGTGAAAGACAATTGGAGTACAGTTTGGTAGAGTATGTTTTTATCTATTTCAGATATGAGGTTGTCTAATGTGCATTCGTGATTGGTCTAGCCAGCATCTTTTTTTTTTTTTATTTTTTTTTTTTTTAGAGACATCTTTACCAGCTTTGAAGGAATAGGGAAAAGATTTTATTTTATGTTTCATTGAAGAGAAAAGATTTTGTTGAATGATGAGGATTGTACGAACTTCTGTCAACAAATGCCAAATTAGTAATTCTAGTTAACGAGGAAGAACTTCCAATCTGATTGGTTAGAACTGTTGTGCAAAGACATTGATGGCAAAGGCGCAACAAGAAAAGGAACTAAAATCACCACCTTAGACAAAACAATGCCTTATTCTTAAAGAAGCTGAAATACGCTACAACCAAATCCTCGAAACAATGGTGAACACACCACAGTTCCTGAGAAGCATTGCACCTTTTCTTACTCCCCAAACCAAAGGGCTTTTGCTTTGGATCTAGATTTGTATTGTAGGATATGCCAAACACTCACCCAACACCCTAGTTCACATGCACTTAAAGTGAAGGACAATTTAACAAAGGGTACATGTTTTTACACTATTAGATTGTGACATTAATTTAGAATTTTGGTGATGAAAATTTTTAGACCCTCCATCTCTAGAGCAGGCCATAGTCTGAAGAAAAGCCTTTATAATGGGAGTTTCCCTTTCCAAAACTAATTAGAAAGACTCAATAAAGAAAGATACAAGTGTTAAAACTTGGTTCTTATTCAAGATTTACTAGAGAATTGGGTGTGCGCAAACCAAAGCCTAGCGGCTTTGTTTTTTTCTTTTTTTCTTTTTTTTTTTTTTTGTTTTTGTTTTGTTTTTGTTTTTGTTTTTGTTTTTTGGATAATAAAAATTAGTATAACCAAAATGATAATAATTACAAGCTAAGAGGACAAGTAGTCCTTGAGAGATCTAGGTACAAAAGAATCTCTAATTACAAGTCACGCCAATGGCGCTGAAGATCGGTGAGAATCACCCCCGTAAAACGCCTCAGCAGCCTTAGCCCAAATAGAGGCCATGTAGACCGCCTGATCCCATACAAAAGCAAAAGGCCTAACGATCCCACAAAAGATGCGAGAGTTTGTTAGATTGAAACTTTTCAAAAGTTTGAATGTGAATCATAAGCTCATAAGTCACAATTTTCCTCCCACCAATTTGTCAATGTGTCATCAAAAATAGAAGGGAGATCCAGGGGCATGATGAAGAAAGGAAAGACTATATAGACAATGCAAGTTGTCTGCAAGGACTTCTTTGATCCATAAACCTTCTAGGATACATACTACGTTGTCCAAGTCCACCCTATACTTCCCTGGAATCCATAAAAGAGAAATTTCAAGGGACTCCATACGCGGTGTTAAGTGGTTTTTGCACCTATATATGCATCCCATAACGGCTTTAACCAGGGAAAAAGATTGTTGTTTTGGTCACAATCACGGTAGCAATTGCCTCTGTGAAATGATGGTGTTACGGGTATCATGTAAGAGGCCAGGACTATCGCGGATTGAATTCAATTAACCATTTTCTCGGCCATATCGGTTGTATCATCCATTTTATAGGTTGTGTCAGCCACTTTGGTTATATGTAAGCAATATTGATCAAGAAATTGGACACCCCATTACATATCCGGAATTGCACATATTGTAACTTCAAAAACTAATTTGTATCAGTTGATATTTTGTTTCCCGTATACATCTTTCTTGAACCACTTTATCAAGTTAATGCTGCTCTAAGGAAAACTGCACCAATTTCCCCTCATAGGATTTCTTTAGGTACTGCATATACAAAAAGGTCTATGCCACCCTCTTAGGCACTGCTCTAAGTGATCATGACATTTGTTGTGGGACAAGACTACAAACTGTCCCTCGTAATATTATCAAAATTTGCCACATATAAGGAATCCTGAACGAGGATCAAACATAGAGGGGTGTGGAGGAAAGGCTATATCTGGTAAGCATGATATGGCATCCATAACAATGATAAAACAACTTTCTGACTTCTGAGCATATACTCTTTTTCGTCCCTGATTCAGATATCTTATGATCCATGAGATCCTAATAAGAAAAGGACCTCAACACCTTGCTCTTTTTTTTTTTTTTTTTTTTTNTGCGACGTAGAAATCTTATGGTATCAACTTTTTGGAGTCATGGGTGAGGATTGGGTGTGCACTACTACTGCTTTAGATCTGTAGGCTAGGCATGTTGGTTTTGGGAGGGAATAGGCTAAGAGATTGCTGTGGTGTGTACTTCTATTGCTATACTTTGGTGGCTCTAGCTTCACTGAAAATCCGACATATTTTCTTCAATTTCCGACTTTATAGATTTTGCTAGTGGTCCGAAGGCTTACCTAGGTGCTTCATGGGCTAAAACTATTTGGGGCTTTTGGAGGAGGTGTCTATCTCTAACATTCAACACTACTTGGTGGGCGTCTTTTGAAGACACCTTACACTAGCTGTATGTTCTGCATCAAGAATCTGTTGATCCTTGATCAAGGCAATTTAAGTATTAGTACTCCTTATTGCCAATACTACAATCAGGGTATTGACGAGGATTTTGTGATGATAGACTCCTTAGCCAGACTATGGCCTTCTTTGACTTTGATACCATCTTTTCTGGTCTCTTGAAATGTTGTTTATTAAATCTGAATGTGAATTTGAGTGGTAGTCCTTTGTGAAGGCAGGCAATATTGGGACTTATTTCTAGCAAAAAAAGTACACATTTGATAATGATTTAAGGATATTTCCTGTGTAATGACTGATGAGCAATGACACATGATCACAATTTACTGTGACAACATACAAAGTAAATCATAAACCAAAGATCTAACAACAATACTTGCAGGCTAATAAAGGTTGTCTTGAAGACGGGGTATGAGGATGACATCAAGTGAGGTGGCTTTGAGGTTGGTTAATCCAAACCCCTCAGTCATGTCAATTGCCTCATCTGATGGAGTTGAGATCTCGAATCCATGGAGTAAATTAGCTAATGAGAAGTGCATGATCTGAAGGGCATAAGATATTCCCGGACAAATCCTTTTGCCACTACCAAAAGGCATCAGTTCAAAACTTTGCCCTCTGAGGTCATTATCTGTGGGAGCTGTAAGAAATCTTTCAGGATGGAATTCCAAAGGGTCTGGCCACACTTTGGGATTCCTGTGTATCTTGTAAAGATTAACAAAGAGCTGGGTGCCAGCTGGGATGTGGTAACCTCCCACAATGCAATCTGTGATGGCTTCTCGTGGCACTGAAAGTGGCCCAGCAGGGTATAGTCGCATAGTTTCCTTGAGGATTGCTTGCAGGTAGACGAGATTCTTGAGGTCTGAATCATTTACCTGCCTTTCTTTGCCCACATTGGTGTCAAGCTCTGCTTGCACCTTCTTTAGAGCATCTCTGTTATTGAGTAGCAATGACAGTGCCCATGTTAGTGTCACAGCTGTTGTGTCTGTGGCTGCTAAGATCATTGACTGTCAAGCAAAAAAAAAAAAAAAAAAAAATGTTAACATTGGGCTCTTGCCTGTCAACTGTTGAAGTTAAAATTCAGCAAATTAAGCTGTAAAGCTAGCTAATAGTTGCAAAGGAGGACTGCAATGAGGCTCTGTCTTTTGAAGATATGTAAACACTGCTCAATTATAGAAATGTGGCAGACTATCTTAAATTTCCATAAACATGTTGATTTCTAGATCTTGACAATGAGTTGGATTGTGTTTGTCAATTTTGAATGATTGCCTTCAACCTTGTTTGAACTGTTTATTTGACAGCATGTTTGATTACATGAATCGTAATCTTTGAGATCTCATCATAACTTTAAGCTGAGCAGGAAGTAATCAAATTTACTACTTTTTGTGCTAGAAATCAATTTAAGCTGCATGTAAAAGCATACCATGCAAGTGGCTTTTATGACAGTATCTGCTTCATAGTTGGAAGGTTTATCCTGTCCCGCCTCATAACTTCCAAGCATAACATCCATAAAGTCCTCCTTTCGCATTGCCTCCTCAGAGGTTGCTCTTCTTTTATGCTCCTCCAGCCACCCTTGGGCTACATTGTCAATCTCTTTGGCAACCTTCTTCATGGCTTTCTCATATCCTCCGATATCTAACCACCTTAAACATGGAAGTGCATCTCCAGGAACAAAAGTGCCTGCTAATTTGAAGAAATCCCTCAATGCTTGTTTGCATTGGTTAAGTTCCTCGCCTTGGTAGTATTCCTTTAGCGACTTCCCTGCAACTAAGTTTACTATACTATTCAAGGTTAGTTCATTAAACCATTGCTTCATGTCGATTAATCCGGTATCAGAATCAGTACTGGATTTTCTCTTAACCCAGTAGTTATCATGGATCATTTTGATAGCTGATCTTACCTCTGATACTTTAGCTCGTTTTGACATCTTTACCTGATGACTGGAGAGGAGCTTGAGGGCGATGATCTTGCGCATCTCACGCCAGTGTGAACCATATGGGCTAAAGCCAATCATGGCAGAATTGTAAGCCAAGTGCTGTGTAAAGATTGTCTGGGGCCTGGTGACAAATACCTTGTCACCATTGCCTAAGCATTCCTTTGCCATCTCGGGTGTGCTGATAACCAAAGCTTGCTGGAAACCGAGCTTGATCATGAAGATTGGGCCGTACTTGTCTGCTAATTTTCCTAATGCTATATGGGGAAGTTCCCTGAGTAGATGTAGATGGCCAATCACAGGCCAAGAACCAGCTGGTTGGGGTGGTGTCATTTTGGTAACTGTGTTTTTCTTCCATTTTATCAGGCAATAGAGGAAGAGTAGTAAGGCAAATACACTGGCAGCTTCAACAGAATGCTGGATAGGGAGGTGAAACTCCATTTACAGCCCAAGTGGTTGTGATTTGCGAATTGATTTGTGGATGTGAAACTGATTTTCTCTATCTGAGACTTTATTGCCTTCTGATTGATATCACCACATAGGCTAAGTTTTGAATTTGAGTTTCTTACTGTGAAATTTGTATTATTGACTGCTTATATAAATATACAGGAGGACACAGCTAAAGTAGGTCATTCCAGGTTCATCAACTGAGTTTTCAGAGTAAGCAACAGACAATGAGCAAGCAGAACCCGTGACTACATCCTAACTACCGCCAGGCATCATCTTCTCTTTCCTCTCATTTGCTATGGCATAGACTAAGCTTTACTGATTCATATAATTCAATCATAATGTCATTGACAATAACATAAAATATGCCAGTGCAGGTGATAAAAACTACAATCATTCTCTTATCAGGCGAGTACTGGTCAAACAGAAAATAGTATTGTGTAAGCAAAAAAACAGTATTAGAGTGGAACTGGGTAAAAAAAAGAAGTGATACTAGTTTTTGGTCGTCAGTACCAATGTTTGCCTTACCAGTACTATTTTACATTTATGTAAAAACTATTCTGGAAAACAAAAGCACAGAGAAAAGAATAGCACAGAAAAAGCAAAGCATCACTGTTTGAGATCTTAATTGCTTTTGGGTGTAGTGGTTAAGATTTAACAATGCTTATCACTATCATTGATCTCACAAGTAAGCAATTAACGAGGATAAGGAGAAAAACAGTAAAAGAAGGGAGGAGAAAAACAGTAAAAGGTGAACTTTTAACAGCTGGGTCAAAAAGGTTATCCTAACATTTACATGAAAAGCCTGATTGTGTACAAAACAATATGAAAACTTCGTTGCTCACAACCACTCAACTTTCTTATTCTTAAGTTTTGGCTGTACAAAAACTAGTTTCACTTGGAGAAATACGTGCTAGTTTCCATGACTTTTGTCTCTTATTACAACCATGCACCCTATCCTATTGCAAAACCTTATTTAGAAGGGAAGAAAACTTTACCTCTTAAGGTGAGAGCTTTTGTGTGGACATGTGGCAAGGAACATGGTCTTGATTGGCTATGTCCTTGAATATGTGCATGCTTTGCAACGACTTCGGCGCGTGTTTTTTATAGAAGTGTTATGTTGCAAGGTTATGGTGGAATAGGTTGTTCGATGTGGATGAGGAGGTTAGGCTATGACCATGTAGATTTATGGGAGGTTCGTTCCACAAGCTCGAGGGAGGAGGGGAGGGGGGAGGGAGGAAAGAAGGTACTCTGCTGCAATGATCCTTTGGTAATTTCTAGTGCCTTGAATAGAGTGGAATGCATATAATTTACTGTATTCTCTTTGTCCCCAGGAGACAGGAGTTGCAGTAGAATTGAGTCATTTTTTTTCTCTACGGTTTATACAATTGAGATGTTGAGAATTTGGGCTGGATTGTCACTAATTCCTCCCTAGAAGATGTCTTGTCCAGTTGTTTCCTTTGCTTTAATTTCCATTTACATTACTCGTAATACATACTTGTTTCTTCTCGAAAGAAGGGGAAAAAAGAGGAAAAGAAATTAAGAGAAGAAAATTTCACATTTAAGGTACTTAAACTTCGTTCAAGTATTTATATATTCTTTGGAAATTTCCTCGGATACCCTAGGGTTAACTTTCTTATACAGTTTATTTGTATCATAACAGCCAACATGAAAGAGTTAGCAGAAATGAATACATGGGAGTTCTGAACAAGAAGGATAAGCTTCATAACCACCCGAAAAAAAAAAAAAATTTGCGATTAACTAACCCCCAACTGGTTAAACAGCTAAAGTTAAGTAACTTATACTCCCTCTGTCTACTTAAATGTTGTCAAATCACCCAAAATGTTTGTCTATCTCAAATGTTGTTAAACCAATTTTATCCCACATACATCCCAATAATACAGCTCCATTATAAACCAAATAATTTTGAAAATTCAACAATAAACCCACTTCCCAATTAAAAATGATTTTATTTTCCCTCACCCTTTCTCTCTCTATTCTCTCTCTACCTCTCTCAACCCACTATAAACAAACACTCCACTTCTATATTTAATTGTTTAACTCCAAGGGGCAAATTTGGGAAAAAGAAACATCTTCTTCCTTCTTAATTTCCGTGCATATTTGGTTTAACAACATTTAAGATGGACGGAGGGAGTATAATAATGACAATGATACTAATAAACAGAACTAGTTGGAAACCATAAATATATAGTATTGCTTCTATACATCAAAGGTCTAGTTACATTCACGACTTTCATATGAAGGACCAGAAATCAGATCACGACCATTATTATAATTGGTCACTGCTGATGTGAAAAATTTAAAATACATCTCCAGGTGTGCATTTCAGAGGAGGAAACAAAATTGGTTCTCAACTCTAATGAATTGAAATTATGGAGGTTATGAAATACATGGCCCTTAAAAGACTTGGTTTACTATTGGTATACAAGGGCATTTAGAATCAATCTCTCAAAACCTTTAGGATGGAATTTTAAAGGGTTTGGCCAAGAGGTCTGCTTGTCCCTTGAATATTTATAAACATTTCTCCCTCCCCGAACCTAATAATTTTTTGCTCTAGAGTGGCTTCCAGATTTGTATAATAAGTTCAACACTTTATGAAGACCCTAGTTCACAACCGTGAGGGGGTAGCTCAATTGGTAAGAGCTCTGAGATCTATTTCAGAGGCTCTAGTTCAAGTCTCCTTAGGGCTACTGGAGGTTTTCTTGGCTGTTAACTACAGGGCCCATGGGATTAGTCAGGCAAAACTTGGACACCCATGTTATCAAAAAATGAACACCCTAGTCCCTAGTTCACATACTGTTCAAGGGAAGGACAATGTAAGAATACTTGAGAAGGCATTTGTCTCCACACTATGTGACATTAACATAACATTTAGGATTCTGGTGATGAAAATTTGTGGAGCTTCCATCTCTACAGTTGGTTCTGGTCCAATATAAAGCTTTCAGAGTGGAGGTTTTCACTTTCGAATTCAAATCAGAAAGACTTAATAGAGAAACCTGCAGGGTTGAAGCTTGGTCATAATAGAAGATTTGCTTTGAGACTTTGGCCATGTTGCCTGCACGCCACCGGCCACACCCTAGCATCTTCGTCAGAAGACACTGAAACTTGTCGAGGGGGATGGGAGGTAAGGCAAGATTTTGCAAGCATCTAATCTTATAGATGTCTTATGAGCCTTGAGATTCTTTAAAGAAAAAGATCCAAGGTTAACTCCTAAAAAATCACCTGTCAAGTAGGAACCATGCTAGGGTCGAGCACTGAAGTAAAGACACTAAAATGTTAGCGCTCCAGAGCAAGATTGATCTTGGTTAATATTCTCTAAGCTAAATTCAATTTTATAGCTCTTGATCTCACAGGATGAAAATAGTTTAAAGAAGAATAGGACATAAATATCGACTACACCATACATTTCTCTAATAGGCTTCAACTGACACCCCTACAAAACATCTTGCAAAGCAGATCAAGTACACGGGTGAAGAGGAAAGTGGACATAAATTTGATCTAGGTTTAAGTTCTGTTGAGGTATATCTCAAATTTAGAAGGCTAAGTGCTACGCAAAAGGCAAGTCAAGAGGAAGTCACTTTGGGTATTGTTTTGGGGGTGGCCCAGCCTTGCAACTCATAGGCCTAGAGTTGTCCATTCGGGCGATGGTGTCAGAAGCTTGAGGTTTTGGCTTTCAGGATTCCACCCCAGCCAGGACAGATTTGTCCTTGGCAACTGTCCGGTCGGGCGGCCATGTGTTATGCATGGGGATGACTCGTTTTGTTCCAGTATGTTTGGGAAAGTTTCCTAGTTGCTGCCCATTTCCTATATAACGTGATATGCGTAAACCTAGTTTGGTTAGGGTTAAGTTTATGCCCATATATACACCTCGCATTAAGTTATTCTGTATCCTCAAGATTATTCTCTAAGGTTTACAGGTGTTTGAAAGCGTATTTGGGTGAATTAATTACCAAAGCTAGGTGCGTTGTGAGATAGTTTGTGAGAGATCATCGTGAGAGAGATTAGTGCTTGCATTCTCATTAAGCTTTTAGTGGATTCTTCTATTATTTTGCCTGTAGTTTGTACCTAAGTTGGGGTTTTCCTCATATATCTTCCGTTGTTTAGTTCACCATGTAATCTTGTTTCAATCCATTCCTTATATTGGTTTGAATTATCATCTTGGATTAGGGGATTAAGTTCCTAACACCTTCAATGTTGACCCAAATTGAAGTGAAGCAGTTGAAAGGCAATAACTAACAACCTTATGCACCTAGAACTACACCTCCCATTTGAAAATATTAATTCACTTTGTCATAGGCCTTCCAATGTCTTAACTCCAAAAGAACTCCCGTACTGTTCTCCTAGCATTGCCTGCCAATTCGTGCAATTAAGGCTGCCTCATGAATCTGTTGACCCTTCATCAAGGCAACAAGTACTATTATTTCCCATTCCAAAATGACAGTCAGGGTATTAAAGAGAATCTTCTGATAATAGACTTTGTTAACCAGACTATTGTCCTGCATCAACTTTGAGACCGTCTTTTATGGCCACCTAAAATTCTGTTAATCGTGGTGAAATCTGAATGTTAATTTTAGAGGTAGTGCTTTATAAAAGAAAGAAGTATTGAAATTTATTTCTTGCTCGATTTCTCAGATATTTTTGATACATTCAATTAGAACACTAGTACATTTTTTCTTTTTGGGTGGAAAAAACACTTACACAATTGATAGTGAGTTTAGGAAATTTCTTGTTCATGTCGAAAATCAGAATCAAGGAGATGGGGAATGATACATGATCACATTCTACTTTTAGAACATACAAAGCAAATTATAAACTAATAAAGGCTGTCAGGAAGACGAGGTATGAGGACAACTTCAAGTGGGGAGTTTTTAAGGTTGGTTATTCCAAAACCCTCTGTCATGTCAACTGTTTCATCTGACAAAGTTGAGATCTCAAATCCATGCAGTAAATTAGCTAACGTAAACTGTGTGATCTGAAGGGCATAAGATATGCCCGGACAAATCCTTTTGCCATTACCAAAAGGCATCAGTTCAAAATTTTGGCCTCTGATGTCATAGTCCTTGTGAGTTGTAAGAAACCTTTCAGGATGGAATTCCAAAGGGTCTGGCCACACTCGGGGATCCCTGTGTATCTTGTAAAGATTGACAAAGAGCCGGGTGCCAACCGGGATGTGGTAACCACTCACAGTGCAATCTGTGATGGCTTCTCTTGGTACGGAGAGGGGCCCAGCAGGGTATAGTCTCATAGTTTCCTTCAGGATTGCTTGTAGGTAGACTAGATTCTTCAGGTCTGATTCACTCACCTGCCTTTCTTTGCCCACATGGATGTCAAGCTCATCTTGCGCCTTCCTCAGAGCATCTCTGTTATTGAGTAGCAACGATAGTGCCCACGTTAGAGTCACAGCTGTTGTGTCTGTTCCTGCCAAAATCATTGCCTGTAAAAATGCTACAAAAGGTTAAAATCCGGGTTGTTGCTCATCAAGAGCTGGAGTTAAAGCAAAAGAACTTACTGAGAGCTAGATAAAAGTTGCAAACAGGGCGGCAAGGAGTCTTTCTTAGGAATTTGGCAGACTATCATCAATATGTTATTTTTCATATGCTCACAATAGTTGTATGGTTGGGCTTGTTAGAATTATTTATTTAAAAGCATGTTTGATTAAGTGACTCTTTTGTATTTTGTTTTGGAAAGAGCCTCTCATCATAACATTAGGTTGGGTAGGAATCAATCAAAGTTTATCACTTAGTCTAGAAATCAATTTAAAGGCCACTTTTCAAAGTTTCTTGAATATTTGAGCTCTCTCCTCCCTCCTCCCACAAAAACTCCTCCCCTGAGAGCTTCTAAGAAGCTAACTGGAGCTAGAAATTGAAGCTCCATGTCCGAGTTTCTTTATCTAGCCCTATTTTGGTTCCAAGAAGCTCTTGGTGGACGAGCAAGTGAAGGAGGGCAGAAGGGAGGAAGGATTGTGAAGGAGTCGCTCAAAATCCTAGAAACTTGGCCAAATAGCCTTTTTAGTTTTCACCTGCTATGTAAATCCATACCATGCAAGTGGATTTTATGATAGTATCTACTTCAAATTGGGAATTGTCATCCTGTCCAACTCCCGTCTCATAAATTCCGAGCATGACATCCATGAAATCCTTCTCTCCCACTGCCTCCTTAGAAGCTCTTATTCTTTTGTGATGCTCCAGCCACCCTTGAGCTACATGGTCGATATCTTTTGCGACCTTCTTCATGGCTTTCTCGTATCCTCCGATATCTAACCACCTTAGAAACGGAAGTGCATCTGCAGGAACAAAGGCACCTGCAAATTCGAAGAAATTCCTCAGTGCTTGTTGGCACTGGTTATATTCCTCCCCTTGGTAGAATTCCTTCAATGAATTCCCTGCAACTAATTTTACTATACTATTCAAGGTCAGCTCGTTAAACCATTGCTTCATGTCGACTAATCCGGTATCAGAACCTGTACTGGATTTTCTCTTAACCCAGTAATTATCCCGGATTGCTTTAATAGCTGATCTTACCTCTGATATTCTCACGTCTTTTACCATCTCTAACTGATGATTAGAGAGGAGCTTGAGTGCGATGATCTTGCGCATCTCACGCCAATGTGGACCGTATGGGCTAAAGGCAAACATGACAGAATTGTAAGCCAAATGCTCTACAAAGATTGTCTGAGGCCGGGTGACAAACACCTTGTCACCACTGCCTAAGCACTCTTTGGCCATCTCGGGTGTGCTGACAACCAAAGCGCGGTGGACACCGAGCTTCATCATGAAGATCGGGCCGTACTTATCTGCTAATTTTCCTAATGCTATATGGGGAAGTCCCCCAAGTAGATGTAGGTGGCCAATCACAGGCCATGAACCAGCTGGTTGAGGTGGTGTTTTTTGGGTGTCTGTGTTTTTCTTCCATTTCAGCAGGCAATAGAGGAAGATTAGTAAGGCAAATGCACTTGCACTCTCAACAGAAAGCTGGGTAGGGAGATGAAACTCCATTTTCTGCCAAAGTGCTTTGCTGTTGTGAATTGATAAAGGTGGATGAGATATTGTTTGTTCCATTTCCAGACTTTATTAAAGAAGTTGTCAAGGGGCACCATCAGGTTTTTTGTCTCCTGAATGATTTCACCGTTTAGGTAAGTTTGGAACTTTGTTGTGTCATGTCAATGCAATATATTATCATGTTGTGATAAGTCTGTTTTATTTTGCTACCCGTGTCTGTTTTCATAAAGATATTATATTACTGCATTATTGACGTGTCGATCAGTTCACCCACAAGTTTCAGGTTAGGTCGTTTCGGATATTAGGTTAACTTCTGTGTCAAATCAAATGCTAATTAATATCGGGATTGGGTAATCCCACCCAAAAGTCTAAAAGATAGGGGTCACTCTACCTTCTTATACAATACAAGTACATAGGAATGCAGGATGGCACGACTAACCTTTCAAAGCAATGAAGCACGGAAATGAGCAAGCAGAACCCAGTAACGCATCCTAACATGTCAAACAATACATCAGGCGTCATCTTTGCATTCCTCTCATTCTATATGAATCTTTTTTGTTTTTATCAATGAATTGCTTTATAATAATCCAACCTTTCAACGAGTTGCAGAAAATAATCCCACCTTTCATATTTGCAGAGAATAATCCTACCTTTCACTATAGTTGCACAAAACGATCTCGAGTGGACGTCATTACCTTCTCCGTTAGATTTTTATGACGTGGCGTTGACTATTATTTCCTTTTCTTTTAATTGGATTTCTTTTTACGTCATTAACATCTAATGGTGAAGGTAACAACGTGGCACTCGAAATTGTCTCGTGCAACTATAGTGAAAGGTGGGATTATTCTCTGCAAATATGAAAGGTGAGATTATTTTCTACAACTTGCTGAAAGGTTAGATTATTAGAAACCAATTTTCCTTTTATCAAAGGAAAGCATTAGGAGACTGTCCTATTGAGGGGTAGTCCTACTCCTATCGCATCAGAAAGTACTATATCTCTAAATGCTAGATTTTGAAATGTTGTACAACTTTCGTTGTCTGAAATTTGTACATTGCAATTCAATACTATGTTGCTCGATTGCCTTCCCTAGATTGATGATACTAAGAGTGCTCTATACAAAATTTAGGCCTTGTTTAGCAAAAAGCTTTTTAATCAAAATGTAGTTGTATAGGTACAATTAACTGTTTGACTTAGTAAAAATGCTATTTTGGTGTTTGGTAAATAGTATTTTATATTAGTTGTTCAAAAAGCTAATTTTGAACAGTGTGATGAACTGTCTAATAGTAAGACTTTTGTAACTCGGTAGTTNTTTGCATTTTAAAAATATCCTTATTACTTGCAATGCGCATAAGTATTACTTAGGCTATGTTTGGCAACATTAATTGTAGCTGCCAGCTATAACTGTAGCTGTTGCTTAAAAACCTATTTGTTAGTTGAGAGAAAAAAGAACAAGTTGAAAGTTTCAAGTTTCAAGCAGTAGCTTTTATTCAAAAGTTAGCTGTCAAGTGAAAGCTAGTATGGGTAGCTTCCAAAAATTAGCTGTAGTTGTAGTTGTTGCTTCAAAATTTGTTTGGTAGCTAAGAGAAAAGTATTTTCTTGGGAATTTGAAGGCTCTAGGGAGGAGTCCTTAAATTAGTTGTTTGGATATTGAGAGTGTTCATTTCAACTCAATTGAATAAAATAGAACAGAACTAAATTGAACATGATGAGCTGAACTGTACTGAACGGGCACTGAATGATTGTGAGAGAAAAGGTAAGTTGCACACTGAATTGAAAGATCTGAATTGAATTGCTGAAGTGAATGTAGAATTGGTATGTTGACATGAAAACACCGTAATCCTCAATCACATGTCAATCAGTTCATGTATTCGTTTTGATTGTTGAAATATCAATAGATGGAGTAAATTAGCTAGCGTAATCTGTATAACCTGAAGGGAGAAATATATCCCTGGAAAAATTCTTTCCAATTTTCAAGGGCATCTGTTCAAACATTTGCACTCTGATATCAAAATCCTGAGTCATAAGGATTCTTTTAGGAAGGAATCCCAAAGGCTCCTGCCACACCTGTGGATCTCATTGAATCTTGTAGAGATTGATGATAAGCCAAATGCCATAGAATTATACTGGCTTCTCAAGGCACTGAAAGTATAGTCTCATAGTATCCTTGAGGATACCTGGCAGGTAGACTTCTCTTAAGATCTGATTCATTCTTCTCCCACAAAGGTGGCTATCTCTGCTTGTGTTTTCCTTAGAGCATCTGTGTTATTCAGTAGTAACGACAGCACCCGAGTCAAGGTCATTGTTTCGGTGTCTGTTACAGCTAATACTATAGCCTGCCAACTGTGGCAAGATGATTGGGCGCATTACTAGTTAGCTTAGCTGGGGAAGTTGATGCAGATTTATACCCGAGTTGGTTATGAAACAAAATGTTAGAAGATTGGACTTTGGTCTGTGACATGGATAAAGACTTTGAAGTCTGACTACGTTCTGTTCATTTGTGCACTCTTTATTGGGTGAAATGCTTACAATCAAGTGGCTTCAGTACGTGTTTCAAAATCGGAAGGCTTATTCTGTCCAATTTCAAATATGTCAAGCATAACCTTCATAAAATCCAGCTTCCCTTTTTCTTCTCCAAAGACTCTCCTCCTTTTTTGTACCTTCAGCCATTCCTAAACTCTATGATCAATCTCTATCGTGACATTTATCTGGCTTTTTAATATCCTCCAACATCTATCCACCCAAGAAATGGAAGCACATCAGCTAGGCAAACGGTATCTGCCAGTTCAGAGAAATTTCTCAACATGCTCTGGAACTATATATATTTCTTGCCAATGGTGCAATTCTTTCAACTACCCTGCAATTAGTCTTGCTGTAATGTTCAAGGTTAGGCCGCATCGCCAAAATG
>BSSO01003393.1:0-16606 GCA_030267885.1 Mesembryanthemum crystallinum | reverse complement strand
TTTATTCTTTTTTAGTTTTTCTTCCTCTCTCAAGGGTATAATTGGAACATTCAACCAATATAAACTTGCATTAAACTTCGCACCCAAAATGGTTTGGTAACGTGTGGGTGGGACGGAGGGAGTATTTTTTTGAACTATATTTTGTTACAAACCTGGCAAAAATATCCCCTTTCACACCCTCACTCTCTTTTCTTCCACAAACCCACACCCCCTCTCTTTCTCTGCCCTCCCTCACTCTCTCTCATCTGTTCTCCTCACTTTCCCCCTCCGACTTGGGCATTAATTTGTGGTAACTGCAGTTGCCACTAGCGATCCCAATGACAAACTAGGACATGAATTCCTAACACCAAAATTCCAATGAACCCTAATTGGTTAAGATCTAAATTTGCAAAACCCTAACTCATCGAAGTCATAATTAGCTTACCTTCTAAGGTTAGAGCTCCATATATTATACAATTCCTTGGCCAATTTAGTACTACCATCTCAGGCTTTATTCACAAAAACAAAGAAAAAAAAAGGTCGGAATGATGGATGACAAAGGGGCTAATTACAAGGCTAGGGGGAAGGGAATAATATATGCATGAATATGGTACTTGGAGAAAGAAAATTTGATAGTTACTGCTATAAAGTACGTACCACTTTTTTCTTGTTCAAGTATCAGGTCTCATATAAGTTTTTGTAAAAAAAAGTCAAACAAAACGAAAGGGGGAAGATTTAGTAAAAAACTCATAGCCGTCATAGGTCACATGATAAAATAGTAATAAAATATAATTATCGGAATTCGATGAAACGTAATACTTATACGATAGTTGTGCCAAAAAAAAAAAAAAAAAAAAACTACTAATTGATATCGTTTATTCCTGCTTCAATATGATTATAACATGGGTTTTTGGTGAAACGCCACCTTTTATCATATTCATTTTGCGAACAACCATCTTTTATAAAAAAATTTTGCAAACAATTACCTTTTAAGATGGATTTTTGTTGTGGGGTGATACCTTTAGCTAGATTCAAGCAAATTTTCAGTGAAAACCTCAAAATATCCTCACCCTCCTTTATGTTATTCACTTAAACCCTCAACCTTTTTTTTAACCCTGCGCCGGTTTAAAAACTTTATATTATTTTATCCAAATTGTGTAAATGTACTTTTCATGAGTATAGAAAAAGATAGAGTTTATGTGAAACACATAAGAGGGGGGTGGGGGTATTTTGGGAATTTTACTAAATATTTGGCCTAAATTCGACTAATGTATCACTTTATAACAAAATCCATCTTATAAGGTAGTCATTCGTAAAAAAAATTAAAAGGTAGTTCGTCACAAAGTGAAGATGATAAAAAATAGTGTATTGACAAAAACATCCTTCCTTATAACATAACATGAAAAACTTAACCAAAAAAAATTTGAATGGTTTGTGTCATGTATTAATAGAGCTGGCAAATAGTTCGTGCCGTGTCGTGTTCGTGTTCGTGTCAAAGATTAAACGGGTCAGAAACCTCCGACACTAACTCGACCCATTTAATAATCGTGTCGGAAAAGTTTGACACTAATCCAACCCGTTTAATAATCGTGTCAAACTCGTGTCAACCCGCTTAACACGTTTTGCCAATATTTCTAAAGTTTATACTTGTAAAAATAAAAAAATATAAATAAGAAATCAATAAAATAACACTACTAACATTTGAAACTTATCGATTATAGTTTTCACTTATGTATTAAGTACACAAGATAGGAAAATTGTATACTTACACTTCACTTTTTGACAAAAATAGTGTACAAATGAGTTTATTCTTAGACATATTTGAATAAACGGATCAGAGCGTGTCATTTTCGTGTTGAAAATTCCAACCCCAACCTATTCCGTTTAATTAAACGGGTAAACTCGTGTCGACCCGTTTAATTAAACGTGTTGAAAATCTCAACCCTAACACGTTTATTTCGTGTTCGGTTCGTGTTGTGTTATCGTGTCGGGTCGAATTTTGCCAACACTATGTATCAACGCCGTAGACTACTTTCACAAGTGATTAACATTGATATGCACAAACAAATATCTGTGCCTAATCTGGAGAGAAGTTGCTGTCCATTATTCTCTCTTCCCACTCTCTACTCACAAGTCACAACTTTCTCTCTCTTCCTACTATCCATTGTCGGGTTGCAGAGAGGATAAGAAGTGGTCCTTCAAGGAGGAAAAATCATCAAGGTAGAGAGAGATAACTTGATCTTTCAACGATGAATGTGGAAGAAGAGGTTGAGAAGCTCAGAGAGGAAATCAAACGACTTGGGCAGATCCAAGAAGATGGGTCTTACAAGGTTATCTCAATCTCTCTCTTAATCAAATGCAATTTTGTTGATATTTCCATCTACCTGCTTTGAATTTTGCTTTTTAGTCGATCTGGGTCATTCCAATTTTGGTCTGAAATTTGTCACTCTGATCTGGGCAATTTGACATTTATATTGTCAACCGATAATCGTTCCATGGATTTGTACAAAGCTAAACGCAAATGCAGGATCTGATTGTTAGAATTGGCTAATTGAGTTTGTACAATTCAGTAGTTATGGTGCAATCTGATTGAAATATGTACACCATCAAACGGATACTGCTAGTAAAGTGACCACAAATTTTAAATTATAATCTGTTGAAGAAAATTTTTAGGTGTTAAGTTGCATTGGTTGATCTTTGGAAAATGTCAGACAAGGAGATGATAATTGGTGGTTGATCTTTAACTTCGCCCATTAATGTCAAGTGGATCTAAATTACTGTAAAGCTGCAGATATTGCTGAATGTAGACCTTTAGGCAACAAAAAGACTGAACTTCAGAAGTTTTGTATACCTATATAAGAGTAAAAACAACAAACACCTGATCGCATAAACTGTATGTATGACATTATTTGTAGTTCGCTTCTGAAATCTCCATTATTCATCATCTCCAATGTCGTTCTAGAGAAAATACTGGCTGTTGGAAGAGTCTACATTTTGATGTGTTCTTCATGTGTTGGGGGAAGGCGAATGGTTTCAATGACAAGCATTAGCTAGGAACTGCAAAAAACTTGGAAGTTCATAGACATGTTACTAGGTGCATTCTCTTAGCTTGCCTTCTGATTGGTTTGAATCTTGTTTGATCGTTGCAGACCACATTTGGTGTCCTATTCCATGATGATCGTTGTGCAAACATATTTGAAGCACTTGTCGGAACACTAAGAGCTGCAAAGAAGAGGAAAATCTTGACATATGATGGAGAGCTGTTACTACAAGGGGTCCATGACAGTGTGGTTATTACTCTGAACCCTTCTCCAGCTGCTCCTTCCACTGATGTAGCAGAGAAGAGCTGAGCTTACAGTGATTCAATTTGTTACCTCATTTGTATGAAATTTGATTTTATTTTTATTTTTCTTTTACCATATATTTGATGTCTTTCAAATGTTGGCTCTTGGCTAACTGGCGCTTGTTTCAGAAAACAGCATCAAATGTTTGTGTACACTTAAAACCATCTAATGTGAGGCACTTTGTTGTACACCGTTCAGTCCCCTGAGCATATCAATGAAATATTTGGGATTAATATGAATGTTGTGGCCTCGGCCAATCAATTATCATATTTGTCTTGTGAGATATAGATGCATAATGTAATCTTCAAAACTTGAAGGTTAGGGAAACAATTTTAGAGAATGGTGGCAACACCCTTGAAGGGCTTAATCCAAAAATTATTTCCCTATTTACACTCAAAATATAATCCTCCACCTTCTCATTTTCAGTTAGTTGCAAGAAAGCTGATGGAAATCCTTTCCTAAAACGTGCAAGATTCTTATTTCATGTTTGTACTTGCACATCAAACGCAGTTCCATTCATTTGAGTTGAAAAAGGGCAGGATAAAAAAAGGTATTGCAAGCAGAAATGACAGTTCTGTTGATATTGCAATTAGAGACCCTGCTCGAGTGCTTGTGAAGCCAAGTATCCAGTGATAGTGTAGCCCTGCTTTTTGTTGGCTTGTGGCTATGCTCTTAACATGTTACACACTTCATAATATCCGCTTATTCCTAACCTATGTCTATCGCTGTAGAAGTCACGCTAAATCTTTCTTGCTGACAAAATTTTCAGTCCCCAAATCAATTGAAGTCCATGTCCTCTTAAGCCTATGAATGCTGGAATCTTGACATGCAATGCGGAGTAAATTTCATTTATAAGTAGAGGTGAAAGAAACAGATGGTGCTCAACAAAATAAGTACATATAATGTATTTGTGACAGAAGTCTCAGAATGGTAACTTGTTTTACAAGTACAGACAACTAGAAAGCCCACCAACATCCCAACTCCCAAATTACAGGATTCTCAACCCAGTCCTGGTCAGGCGTGGAACAAATACCCAAATTCAGCAGGCCAGAATCTGGTGAAATAACTGGACTATCTCTTGTGCCTGAGGATCGCAGCAAGGACCGCTTTGGTCAGCCTGTTTTATTGCTCCAAATACTGAGCATATACTGGTCCATAATGGTAATGTATATGCACCATAAGGGGAAAAGAGGATTTACACACCACCTCCTCATACCCTTCCTCACCAAACAGCCTTGGTGAGGTCTCCAGACAAACTACAGCCAGAGAGCAACAAGTTGTAAGCCACTACAGCAGCACATGTGCCAGAAATCAGCACACAGTCCATAATCATATACTAAGACCAGCTTTATATCTAAAAGCTCAAAGCATCTAGATTTTCGCGTGGCGTTACCTTAGCAGTGTGCCAAACCCAGCTAAAGTGAATAACTCATCTGCTATGTATGGAAGTCCTTCCTGCCATTTCAAAGGTCATCTTTGATGCTTATTCTAGAGAGGATCCCGACTCATCTTTGATGACATGTGAAAGCTTGGTGTAAGTAAGATCATCAACAAGGCGTTTTTCCTTGAACTCTTCTAGCAAACTCAATGCCTCAGCACTTCTTCCTCCTCGACAGAACTCATCGAGAAGTGTCTTGTAACTAATGAGATCTGCTTGTCCCCGCATTTCAGTCATCTCCCACAAATATCTCACAGCATCCTCAAGCTCTCCGCCAAGTGCCAATGCATTCACAAGGGAGTTATATGTTCTAGCACTAGGAACAAACCCTTTATCCTTCATGTCACCAAATAACTCCCTGGCATCATTCATCCGAGCTTGAGCACACAGCCCATGGATGATGTAATCATAAGTAACAGCATCAGGAACACAAGTATAAACACCACCCATCTGATGAAATATCCTGAGGGCATCATTCACACAATTAGAAAGCACATAACCCTGTATCATCGAATTCAGGGAGAAAATATCAGGCTCAATTCCATCTTCCACCAGTTGCCTGAACAGGCACGCCATGGTATCCATGTACATATGATTGATACATGTATCTATTTCATCATGGCTAACAAAGGCCGCAAACAGAAGATTATAAGTCTTAACCGAAGGCTTACAATCGGAATTATTAACCTTCTTCATGTGCTTGAATACGGTTACAGCTCTGCTGAGCTTCCGGGCTCGAATGAAGTAGTAAATTACAGTATTATACAAAGGCTCAGACCCGAAACGAGGCCGAGCACGCAGTTGATCGACAACATCATACATTTCATCCATCATTCCAGCAAGCCCAAGTTTCTGAATTGTAATGTGAAAAGTATTGACATTATGGTCAAATCTATGCTGCTTAGAAGCCCAATTAAAAAGCTCCAAACACACCAGAGGATCATCTTCAATGGCAATAACACTTTGCAAATCATCGGCAGTAAACCTTGCAGGGAGTTGAGAAACAGCATTGTTAAACCGGGATTCATCAAGAACAGGCTTATTAGCCAATCTCAGCCTTTTACTGACGCGCTTCCTATAAGCTTTTTTGGACCTATAAGATTCAGAAGAGTACCACAATAAAGTGGTGCGATTCGATTGAGAATAGTTACAATGCGGGATTTTGGAATTAGGGTTAGGAATTTGGGGAAAAGTACAAAGATGATGTAACGAAGAAGAGAAGAAGATTGTAGATGGTAAGAATTTAGAGAGGAGAAATTGAAAAGGGGTTTTAGGATGAAGATTGTAAACCCTAGAAATTGAAGCGAGAAAGGGGTTGAAGAAAAACATTGATGCAAGTTGAGTCGAGTGAGACAAACCCAGAGGAAGTTGAAGTTGAGCTGGAGGGATAAAATTTGAATCGGCTGCACCAGTAATAATCTCACAAGGGTGCGGGTTATCGGGTCTGTCCGTTTTGATTCTCTCAATCTCTCCAAGTTAATGCAACCCGTCATAATCACTAAAGTCACTGGTCATTTACCAAACAGGGCTTATATTATAATCCATTAAATTGAGACGAGTTATATATGGATGTCTCTAATTCTTATAGGAAATGAATAGGATTGAGATTGATACATGGATGTCTCAAATTCTTATAGTAGATGAATAGGATTGAAGCTCCACTTTCTATGGTGTTGAATTGAAGCTCGATTGGATAGGTTGCACTAATAGCTTTATTTTCCCGGTATTTGCTGAATATACTATATTGGATTCGATACTTGTATGGATGCTTTGTATGGATGCTATGCATTTTTAGAATATGATTTGTTCAAAATTTGATCCCCCGATCCACTCCTCATCCAATGTATGAATATATATTTTGCTAGTCTTTGTGCCTCATACGGACCAAAAAAAGGAAAAAAAAAAAAAAAGAAGAAAAAAACCATGAAATGAGCAATCAAGCAACTTAAAAACAGGAGACAGTTTTCCACTTCGCCATAAAGGGCATGCAAAGAATGGAAAAAAATATATTTAACTATTGAATCATTTTCCCAGTCATACTGGTTTTGGTTAGCAAGTTACCCATTGTGTAGATCTTTGGCGAAGAATTATGGAGCAAAACATCATATAATTTTCATTGCCCTTGTATCAAAATCAGCAATTTACAATCATTAAAATGAAGTTTAGTGTAGCTTCCAGTGAATTGCAACTCACCTTAGCTATAAACCTCACCACAGCTATAAGCTAATTGAGGACTGCAGCCGTATCCCAAAGTACAAAAATATTAGTAATAATTTTCCTCTCCTACAAATCAATTACTACTGGATATACACTGCAAAATTTATGTTTACACATCGTCAGAGAATGGAGGGAAGGAAGAATATGTACAACTCTCTAGATCTCTATGTCAGCTGAAATTGATGAATGTACAAGTCAATAAGAACAGCAAAGATGTTGAGATCTCAAGTCAAATCTTTTCATAAATAGTTATAAAAATAAAAATTCAGGATGGCCCGGTTAGGATGAACGCGTGAAGGAGGCTCTGGGCCGCCTGTGTCTCATCAGGTGTCCCAGATATTATGACAGTCCTATCCCGAGTTCCAGGACGAGCTTCATGCACGACAACCTTTGCACCAGAGATCTGAAGTCATGAATACCAGAATTGAAAACAAGGTCAGGCAACAGAAGAAACAAGCTGTACACTGAATAATGGTAACTAAATACATGATGTCACACCCTGAAAGAGTATTAATATGAACATATGCAGATGTTCTTTCATGTTTAGAATGTAACCAGCTGGAGCACAAACAGCCAGAGTTTGATTTGAGGGGTGGATGGAGATTAGAGGATGACAAAATTATTAGAGTTTTACTTCTAAGGGGGTGCTTGGAATAGGTGGATATATAAGGGGTGTAATAGAGGAAATCAAAAGAGTAGATGGATATATAAGGGGTGGAGGTGGTGGTAGGTGATAAAGTGTGGTGGAGGAAGGTGAAAGAAGGGTTATAAGGGGGGGATAAATTACCCACCACTCCCTTGGGGTAAATATGCCGCTCTGTAACCCTTTGCCTCTTCCTCTCACCATAATTAGTCCTCCCCAAGACTTACATCCTCCACTTTTGCCCTTTGATTCCATCCATTACCCCACTTATTTATCCCCCCATTCCAAGCAAGCCCCAAACAGAAAATATTTTCCAAAAATGACATACATGACGAAACAAGTGAGAAGCATAGCACAAGGTTTGCTAGTCTACTCCTAAATAGTGTGAAAAAAAAAAAGTAAATCTACACATGAAGACGAAGACACGAGAATGATAACGAATTATTTCTTCATTTAATTCAGATCACATATTGCATTTAATAACATACATTAGGTGATCAAAAAAAGAAAAGCAAATACTCCCTCCGTCCACTTTTAACCATTTATTACGCATTCCGAAGTCAAACTTTTACCATTAATTAATTCCTCTTAAATTATACAAGCAAAAAACTTTAAAGAAAATAAAATTATGGAACTACTTTTTTATAGGAATATAATGACCATATTTTTAAAATGTGAGTTAAAGTATTCTTTTCATAATTTAAGGTCAAAGTTGAACTTGAAAAAAAGCAAGAGATAAAAGTGGATGGAGGGAGTAGATAGGAATGCATAAATGCACATCAATGGAAACTATCCAAGCACCCAACATTCTTTACATATTCGCTCCTGTATGGACAACTAGAGACAGTGGACGAGCTAGCAGATTCAATTAGTTCCTTGCAGAAACATTGCTATGTGCCTTGTCAAACATAGCAATTCAATTCTCAAAGATAACCTGCTGCTTTGAATTGTGACAATTAATGGAAGGAGTAAATCATTAATAGTTTAGATCTTTGATAAATGATGTCAGACACCTTCAACCTCAGAATGAGATGGATTTTCAACTATACCTGTCTTATACGAGCTAGATTGTTTCCATTCTCTCCGTAAACAGAGCTAACAGAACTTTCAGGAACTAGAATCTCCACTGTTGTATTGGTCACAATAGCTGGTCTGTTTGAACTGAAAAAGCAAAAAACATTGTACTCATTATGTTCCAGTAAAAGCTACTAACTCTTGACAAGAATCTCACTTCTTGTATGCAAGTTTCATTAACTAAATTCTGTTTTCATTCACACAAGAAATCTAGAAACTAGATTACAGCCCTTGTTCAAGGGGATTGAATACAATAATCCACGTTGTGCAAATTGTAACAGCCATAGCTTTCTAGAAATTGCAAGGTTTATCAAATCATCCTTTGTGCAAGTAATAAATGTTTTTCGGGTTAGATAAGCAGCCTTTATGTTTAGTTCTTATTCCGCACTTAGTGCATACTTCAGATGCATAGTCCACTTAAATGCATTTATCTAGATTCTAGCACGTGCCACATAGAGATATAGCCCAAATCTAAATGTTCGAAATTGAGCAGGATATCAGAGTGTGGAACTAACCTGCCAAGCTCTACTCCACCATAACCATTTGCACTCAAACCTCTACCAAAATTCACAATGCTCCTTGTATTTATTCCAGCTGCTATCTGCAATCAACCGATGATATTTCAAATAGCCCATTATAAAATGCATGAAGAGAACAAGAAAAAGAACAAATAAAGCAGGACCTTTACCTCTGATGTCCGGAGCCCTGGTGAAGGAGACTTATCCAATCTATGAGGATGTAGCAGAGGGGCCAAACCCTGTCTTATAGTAGCTTGTCGATCAACAGACTGAGATGTGCTGGAAGATTGGTACAAACCAGTGTATGTGGGTTCTTCAACTCTTCTATCCAATCTTAACGAGGTGTTGGTCCCGCTTCCAGGAATATTGATCACTTTACTAGATAGAATGTTATCTCGAAGTCTACTGGTGACTTGATATAAAGCATCTTGTACCTTTACAAACTGGCCTGAGATCTGCATTTAAGAAGGTAACAACAAAAATAAATGATTGCACCATTATTGCTTCAATTGGTCTACCAGCTTCCAAACACTAGGACACTTGACAAAAGAAAAGAAGAATGAAAAACCATCAGATAAAAGGAATAGAAGGAAAATCTTAAAACCACTCTCCTCAGAAGCATGACATCATGTGAACAGTCACTAAGAATTTTGAAGACATCAAAGGCAAAGAGTATGGTAATGAATTGGCAGTAGAAGGGGCTCATCAATAGAACAATTAAAGAGATAATCTAGTTCAAAGTACAATGGCAATATCTATCCAATTCCAGAAGTTGTAATCAGATATGTACATCAAATGTGATTAATGGCTTGAATATCGGGAAGAAAAAACTGCAAGATAGTTTCTCATTCGTGTAACTTTTATTGATAAGAGTTAGTCTTGGATGAATCTGATGTATAGGATACACAGCGGTGATTTTTCTTCAAAAAAGGGGTGATTTTTAGGCAAGGGTTTTTTTAACTAGTAGAGCCAATCCACAATGAGTTAAACATCAAAAAGTATCCATGTAGGCAAGTTGACACAATGAGAAAAACTTTGATTTGGCCAGTCTGGTTAGCCTAGGGATTAACTCAAAGCATCTATACACAAGAAAAGGATGCACAATTAGTTAGCAGAAATATCTGTCGCTACAGAAAATGTTGTATTTTCTGATTCATGAAACTAGACAACCTGAATAAAGTACCTTTTTTACTAAAGGTTTGAACAAAATTAACCTGAAAATTTGTAGCCACTTATATTATATTGCAGGCATTGCAGACATTGACCAAATAGCAGCACTAACTTCCAAATAATGATGGGTAGTTCTGCTGTTTGGTAGTCAAATTCGCACATGATAGCCCATCTAAGACTTAAGTTATTACAATGTCAATCATGAATGTTATATTGTCCATTCATCTTCATTAATCTTTAGCCATCACCATTTTTACTTTTCCTTTTGCTCTTTTTAAGGTAGCTATCACCCCATAAACCCTCCACTAGTGGGTCATCATTAAATCTCCTCATTCCTCAGCAACTGTTAACCAAGAACAAAGTTCAGCACCACACCCATAATCATGCACCATAGAAAGTACAAATTATTAACAGCCACCAAACAAGAAAGAACCACAAAACACGAGTTGTGAAAAATCCAGTTTGTAATTAGCATTATTTGCACTAATCAGCTTATGACCATCATTCTAAATTGTCAAAGGAGCAAGGTGCAATATGTCCATGATTTTTCATCAACAACATATAGGGGATGAAATAAATCACGAGTTATTGCTGGGCGGGGAAAAAATAGATGGTGTATACAGTTATGTAACAACTTTTATAAACGAGATAAGAGTCCATATAATAAGGGATAAGAATATAATTATTCAAGCATAAGTATGAAAAAGTAATAAAATAAAAGATAAGGGACAAGACGACAAATTACCTCAACTACTTCATCATCCCCTGAAGCACACTTCGGCACCTGGTCGCCTCTGATAATGCTTATGCCCGCTCCAGTTTCCTTTCTCATCTGAGAAACTATAACCCCTCCTTTGCCCAACAAACAACCAGCTTGGTTTGACGGAACCACAAGTCGTGCTGTGACAGAGGAACCCTTGTCCAATCCCTTCTCTACACCAGCCTCAATAGACCTAGAAAAAATTAGAACTGCTGCACGTTGTGCAGGAGAATACCTTGACTCCACATCCTGCAAAAATATTCAAAGAAATTGGCAAACTTGCACATCCAAATATAATTTCCATAAGACAATAAATCTACTAATACCAGTAATTAACAAACCTCCTTTGAAGTAATACTGATCAGTCGTTCATCACAGTTAGCAACTGCTGCCCCAATGTGTATAGTAGCCCCTGACTCGTCTTGAAGTGCTCTTACAATGGCCCCTCCTCTTCCAATGATGCCACCTACTTTATCATTTGAACAAAGAATCTTAAAAACTACTTCTTGCTGTTGCAATTTAGAATCTGAGGTTGTAAACCCATCAGCCTCATACGATATAGGCCTCCTCGCCAAAGCAGGACTCAAGGAAGTGGTAGTTATAGATATTGGTGTCCTCTGCAAAGGAGGATCAACACGAAAGTCATGTGACTCAAACATTATAGGCCTTCTCGCCAAAGCAGGACTTGAGGAAGTGGTAGCTAGAGATATTGGTGTCCTCTGCTGAGGAGGATCAACACAAAAATCAAGCGATATTGACTGGGAAGTTGACTCTAAAGGTCTGCTCTCCTTTATGCTCGGCTTTTCTCCTTGCAGACATTCTTGCAGGTGACCAGAAACCCCAATAAGTGCTTTTTTAACTGCCAATGCATCCCCCTCGATCTATATTAAAGAAAAGAAATAACACAGACATAAATCATACAGCTTCCGATGATCATATCAATGATGCTCACGTTACAGATCACAGCCTCAAGTACTTGTAAAGACGATCACCACACCACAATGAAAGCATTCACAAAAAATTCTCACTGCTAAATAGCAAGTTCTCTAAGTGAGACATGGGAATTCCAATTCTTCTACACATCAAAGGTTTCAGAATGCAGTTTGTTTCCAGCTTTAGATTTCAAGCAATGGCAATTCTAGTGTAACTAACAATTAGGGCAAAATATACAACAAAATTTTCTAATTTATTAATGACAAGATTATTACCTCAACAACTTCATCAGGGGAAGAAACACCAGGAGGCAAGTGATTATCCAACAAAACCCTAATTTTAGCCCCACTCTCTCTCCTGAGCTGCTCCACCACCTTCCCTCCCTTCCCAATCACCGACCCGGCCTGACTCGCATCCACCAAAAGCCGACACGACACCGTGTTATCACCCTCCGCCCCATCCGAAACTTCTAAAACCTTCTCGAAAACCCTAACAACCGCCTCCTGCACAGCCGAAACCTCGTACTCCTCCCTTAACACCAACCTCTTGACGGGACTACTCGAGGCAACAATGACGATGACTCGGTGGTCGGAACCGGGTTGGAGCGAGTCCTCGACTCGGATCTTCGACTCAGTGTCGAGTTGAAGCTGCTTGATGGTGGAGCCGGATTTGCCAATGAAGCCGCCGATGGAGGACACGTGGCAGAGCATGCGGAAGGACGCGTGGCCGGCGGGGACCGCCATTGGAGGTGGTTGTTTTTTTGACCGTTTTACGGAGGTGCCGTTGGCGGCGGTGGTGGTGAGAGGGGGAGCGAGGGAGTCTGCCATGAAAGGACGCTTTGAAGGAGGAGAGAGAAAATAGTTGTTGTTGGCCATTAACGGGTCGGGGATTGTGTGTGTGGTTTGAGAGGCAGAAAGGGAAGGGATGGCTGACTTGGTCGCTGAGTCTTTGTTTGGACTATCTCTCTCTCTCTCTCTCTCTCTCTCTCTCTCTCTATCGCTATTGTCTGTCTTGTTCCTGTGTTCTCTGTGTTGTTAGCTTTCCAGATTTGTGCTGTGACGAACCAGTGCAGTGAATTCATTGAAGATGCGATACGATGCGTTTGCGGTTTTAGTTTGAACCGGAGTGTGAGTTATTGACTTAATTTCGCGTAGGCCGGACAGAAAAAAAAAAGCAATTTTTTTTATATTTTTTTTTTCAAGAGGAAAAGTAGAATGGATATAGTCATGCGTCATGCTAGACCGGCCTCCTTGCCATGCCACAGCGTGCCTGGAGCACGGGAAGCCCGGTTCGGCCCACAACCTAGTCAGTGAACCTCGTGTCATACCGTGCCACCTCTTTCCTAGGGCAGCCCAAGCATGTCCAGCAACCTACGATACATTGTGCCATGCCTCGTGTGGATGTGTTGTGCTTGTGTAAAATTTTCAATTTTTCAAATAAATTAGTTTTATTTTATTTTATTTTGGTTGTAACGGAGTGTGTTGTGTCTTGCCGTACCTATCCAAAATGGCTTAAGCACTAGATTATCCTATAACTGTGGCCCGGCACAGCCCACAGGCAACCACATCGTGTCACGTGCCCAAGTGGTGCCTGGATCGGGCTCATGTTGTGCCCATGCCAAATTTGTACCGGGTCGTGCCACCCATAGGCCTGTTCTAGATATATATAAAATTATACAACAGAAACGAGTACACAACACATGGCATCCATATAGAGAAGACTGAATTTTAGAAGAAAAAATATAAAAGCTAGTAATATAATAGAAGAGGGACAAATTAAAAGCAAGATACATAAGCTTTTTCTGATAACTACAAAAAACTAACTCCTGGAACAACTTTGTGCTTGAAAGTGTATTTGCGGCTTGAGAAACAAAACCTGTAAGTAAGACAAGATTGCTTACCCTGGCTCAAACGATACATGGAAGACGCGAACTTTTAGGGTCGCCATCAAGTATATGAGACCCATAAGCGGTGTGTGTTTCAGAGGATAACATAAATAGTTCTAAGAGTTAGCTTCAAAACCAATGTTTTTCTTATTTTGATATCTTGAATCTGTATTCATTAAGGGGGAGATATATTGATATTCTCATAGGATTCAATCAAAACAAACATTTGCCCAAAGGGTTGCTCCAACAAATCTAATATTACAAGACAAACCTCAATCAATCAGCTTGATGTGGTTAAGCACTATCAAACTGCTGGATACTCGAGAAGAAGAACGTATCTCTTCGTTGCACTTGGAAGCGAGTATGCATTGCCATTTGCCTATAGAACATGCATTAGGCATTGACCAATCCCAGATGCCATTTATATTATTAACGGGTTCTCGAGAAGCCCGAAGGAGAAGGGAGCTCAAGCTTTTTGCCAAGAATTTTCCCATGTAGTAAATGGTTGATGCCTCTCCATTATGGTTGGAGTTGCATAGTTGAGGCACATGGCTCCCAACACTCTAGTTCTGATGCTCATGATGGCTGTGCAGGGTCTGAATGCAAAGTTGTTAGCAGAAACCCGAATAACCATCCTGTTCATTTTAACTGAATGGCCCAGAAGTGAACTGAACGAAAAAGAAAAAGACGTTGCATAACTAATCTGAACTGAATGCAGCCATACTTCAAGGTGCACAAGGAGGATGGTTCTTTGACAGAGAGAGAGTGGTCAAGTCCATTATTATAGTGATGGTACAACAAGAGGGAGAATGAGTACAATTGTAAGAGTCCAATCAGCTCAGGCAAGGGCCACTTTTCGCTATTAAAACCTCGATGATAACCTTATTAACATTTTCTTTTAGTTACAAGAACAAAATCATAAGTGAAAGAAAAGGAGACAGATATGGAACCGTACCAAAGATACAGACACGTACTGCGCATCAAACTTCATAACCAGGATTTACTTTCTGTTGAACATCTTCGTAACTCTCTAATTCTTCAATATCTTCAGGACTACCCAAGAAAAGAGGTAGTCTCTGGTGCAACTTAACAGGCTGAATCGAAAGAATCCTACTCTTACCATCAGAGCCTTTTCCACCGGCTTGCTCTGCAACAAAGCTTAGGGGATTTGCTTCATAAACTAGACGAAGATGGTCCCTTGGATTCATTGCAACTCCACCATACAGTAATGTCCTATGAAAATCAGCAACCAGTGAGCATATATAGCGGGCAGAGTATTTTTTTGGAAATTTGCCTTTTCCTTGTCTAACAGTGTCAATGTACTTCCTCAAACCTTCAGGCCAATCAAAGTATCGAGCATCATTTACAGAATAAATCTGACCTGAAATCATATGACCATCATCAGTGGAGTCTATATGCCAAAAACAAATTACTCATACTTTCTATTAAGTAATGGATCATTTACAGAAGAACAAAAGACAGTTTGGTATTAGTCTATACAACAAAAACAAAAACTTCATAACCACGCTCTAGAAGTGACCACGTAAGCCGGTGGGGAGAAACTAGACCGGCGCCCGGGAGGGCCCAAAAGCGTGGGCTATAAGTGGGCAAAATGGAGTCCTAGAGCCCCAAAAACTGAAGTGTCATATTTTTCCACGATATTGCATAGGCAACCCCATAGGGTCGTGAGAGGAGTCCATGGCAAGAAAAAGGGTCCCTAAGAGACCTCGGAGCCCCCGTAACAGTCAATCGAAACAATGGCTCCAACTCCAAAAACGTGGGTTTGAAGTGAGTTAGGCCTCTCGGAACGGCGAACCGAGCTACCAAGGGGCCTCTTGGATCCCCTGAATTACCACAAAAGCCGGTGGGGCGAAACTACACCAGCGCCCGAGAGGCCCTGAAAGCGTGGGTTATAAGTGAGCAAAACGGGGTCCCGGAGCCCAAAAATTTGAACCTTCATATTTTTTCACAATACCGCACGGGCACCCCCGCAGGGACGTGAGAGGAGCCCATGGCCGGAAAACGGGTCCCTGAGAGCCCTTGGAGGCCCCGTAACGGCCACCCGAATCGAGGGCTCTCTCTTGTGAAAACGGGGGTGAGAAGTGTGCGAGGCCTCCTGGAACGACGAACCCAGCCATAGGGGGGCCTCTTGCGTTCCCCCGGGTAACCACGCATGCCGGTGGGGCGAGACTGAATCGGCGCCCAGGAGGGTCCAAAACCGTGGGTTTTAAGTGGGCAAACGGGTCCCGGAACCCCAAAAATGAAAGGAGCATATTTCTCCGCGATACCGCAAAGGCACCTCCGTAGGGACGAGGGAGGAGCCCATGGTCGGAATTCGGGTCCCTAGGAGCCGCCCACGTAGGTAGGTCCTTCACTTCATTGCTCACCCATGTACGAGGACCCGAACTAACTAACCCCGAAGCCCCTGTGATGTCCCTTTGGGTGCTAAGTAAGGAGCACTAGGTCATCGAGTTATGCGGCGCTAATTTCTTCCTAATGAGGGGATCCAGGGGTGTCCGGAGTGTCATGGGTATCCGGGGTGTCGAGAGTGCCGGGGAAGTCCGGGGTGTTCGGGGTGTCGGGGGTGTCAAGGGTGTCCGGGGTGTCATGGATGTCCAGGGTGTCATGGGTGTCAAGGGTGTTGT
>BSSO01003392.1:0-16607 GCA_030267885.1 Mesembryanthemum crystallinum | reverse complement strand
TGAGGATTTGGGTGATTATGCAAATGAGGTCGCAGCGAGGGATGGGGAAGCCTCGAGTGTCGGCGAACGGCGGCAGTTACCGAGAGGAGTGCGTGAAGAGAGAGGGAAGTGTTATTGTGACTTGTGACTGAGCAGCAAGAACCAGGAGTGAATAATTTTTTATCTTCTTTTTGTCTTGATAATGCTTTATATTGAAAACAAGTTAAGCTTAAACTAACGCTTAAAACAAAAACGCTATGTACATGTTAAAATAAAAAACCAACACACATAGCGCTTGAAACAAGCATTATGTATAGCTAAAGTCAAACCTTTTCATAGCGTTTCTATAAAAGTGTTATAATTGGTTATGTATTTTCATAGCGCTTTTTAAAAAAGCGTTATAAATGGTTTTCCCATCCTATCTATTATAGCGCTCCTTATGAAAGCGCTATGTTTAAGGCGTTATTAAAACTAAAATCTGTAGTAGTTTTGGATGATTCCATTGTTTCTGAAATTTTGCTTGCTGCTACTGTTTTTCTGTTGGGGATTTTTTGGGAGAATAAGGAAAGAACTGTAATGGCTGGAGATGGCTTTCAAGATTTGGGGAAAAAAATTGAAGGGGGGAATCAATTTCAGTGTGGGATTTATAGCCAGGGGAAGGAATAATGAGGTAAAGGGAAGGGTGGGGCAACGGCTATTTTTCAAACGGTTATATTGGGGAAGTAATGAGGTCTCTTTGGGGGGAAAGGACCTTAAGTGATCACGTGATAAAAACATGTTCACTTAAATAAGACATGTTCTTATTTTGGCAGATGGGGGGAAAATAAGGGGGGGGGGGTATTTAGGGTATTCCATGGTTATTGCCTTTTTATGTAATAATAAATTGATTTGCAAATTTAAAAATTAATTTCCCTCTTTACTCCGGTGCCACGTCAGCTATTGCAGCTGGAGCCAGGTACCGAAACCACCAAATTGAAACGTAAGGTACCTAAACCACCAAAATGAAACGTTAGGTAATAAAACCACCAAAAAAGCAACGTTAGGTACTAACTAAGGTGTTAATTCGTTGCTTTAATACCATATCAAATTGGAGGGTAATTCTTCCACGGCCACCGCTAAATGGTGGCCGTGAAAACGTTATTGGTTTGGTTGGAACCAATGGGTTCGGTTGCAACCAAAGTCAAAAAAATCATAATCTTCATTTTGGTTTGACCCAAAGTGTTTTTGGTTTCAACTAAACTTGTAATTGATAAGCAAGATAAAATAAACGTATAAGATTAGTTCACTTAAATTAACGGTATATATTAAAAGTTTCAGTGGCCATCACTAAGCGGTGGTCATTGTAAAATTTTCCCAAATTGGATCAGTTTTGGGAGCCTTGAATTCTGTCCCTTCTCTATTCCATATGAACCAGAACCACAAGGTAATTCTTCCATGGCCACCGCTAAATGGTGGCCATGAAAACATTATTGGGTTGGTCAGAACCAAACTGCTTTTAGTTGCAACCAAAGTCAAAAAAAATCATAATTATCGCTTTGGTTGAACCCAAAGTGTTTTTGGTTTCAACCAACTTATAATTGACAATAGAAAATGAACGCATAAGATTAGTTCACTTAAATCTAACGGTGTATATTAGAAGTTTCAGTGGCCACCACTAAGCGGTGGCCATTGTAAAATTTTCCTGAACCCACAATATATACAAAGTCACATTGACAATATCACAATAATAACCTTCTTAAAATCTCCTAGCTGGGATCCTAAGAGTAAGGAAACAATATAACAGCAACGGAAAATTTTGCAATGGCCACCGCTTAGTGGTGACCACTAAAACTTCTAATATATACCGTTAGATTTAAGTGAACTAATCTTATTCGTTCATTTTCTATTATCAATTATAAGTTTGGTTGAAACCAAAAATACTTTGGAAATTTCCTGTGGTACCCCTGAACTTTGGCCTAATGCTAGTGGTGTCCACGCTTTTCCAATAATGACAGTGGTACCCCTGAACTTAGACTTTAACGTTTCCATACCCTAATGGTTGACGGACCTCCTTTTCCGTTAGATTTTTTTCACACTATTTGACTTAGTTAATTTATGGGGCACTGTAAAATCACTGATATACCCTTACTTGCCTTAATTACACAACTGTTAGATATTTGACTAACATTCCTCTTATAAATTTGAAAAAAAAAATTTGGAGGTGTGACAGTGGTGGGTGGGTCGATTTATAAGGGAAAGACATGTCAAATACTTAGCCGTTATGTAATTGAGGCAAGTAAGGGTATATCAGTTATTTTACTGTGCCCCATAAATTAACTAAGTCAAATAGTAAAAAATAAAGAATAAAAAAATATAACAGAAAGGAGCTTCGTCAACCATTAGGGTACGAAAAACGTCAAAGTCAAAGTTCAGGGGTATTACTGGCATTGGAAAAGCATGGGCACCACTGACATTAGGCCAAAGTTTAAAAGTACCACAGGAAATTTCCGGAAATAGTTTGGGTTCAAACAAAGTGATGATTATAATTTTTTTTGACTTTGGTTGTAACCAAAAACAGTTTGATCTCGATCAAATTAATAATGTTTCCACTTATCTACAATATTACAATATGTCAATATCTCAACATCCCACATTTCACTATACTTTTTTCTATCAAAACAAACTATCAAAAGATTTTCCCATTCAGAAAATATAGTTACCAAAAGATTACAAATGTATCATAGATTATCATTTACAACGGAAAAACAGCTAATAAATTATTTATTTTTTAAGCCATTCTTGGAACTTTTCTCCGATCAACTGTCTAGCCTCACTTAAACCGAGCCAATTTAATCCGAGCAATGAGAATGGACAAACACTACTTTCCACATAACGCAAAATTTGAGTTTCGTTTAAAGATGGGTTGTCAAGGAGCCTTATTCATATACACTGAGTGTATAATCAGTTAGTATACACTGCCAATGATTATTTGACAAACGGCAACAAAAAAACCTTTTCTATTATTTTTGCCTTTATTTAGACAACTAAACAGCAATAATAATGGAGTCATTAAACACTCCTCACAGTAGTATTTCTATTTTTCCAAAAATGACCCGCGGTTATTACTCCCAGCCACCCCGCCCCTTTCGATACTTCTCTCTCCTTTAGTCCTGTTTCAACTCAACCCAAACTCCTAAATATGGTCAAATTAGGTAAAATAAAGTTGGTTTTGAAATCTGAGTATCAATTGGAAATGTTTGCCCAAGTATCAATTATCAAATGGACTTAGCTTCGGAAAATGAAATCTGGAGACGTATCATCATCATAGCCTGATTTTGAGTTTTTCGGGCTGCTCTTGCGGCCAATAACAAGATCGACGTCGTTTCGGAAGTCATAGCTCGAGTCCTTCTAGATTCTGCCCATCAAGGCCGGTAACCGGTGCACCGCCGAAATTGGGGAGCGCCACCCTTTTCATCGGCAGCGACAGCGATGGCGAAGGGGATGATGAAATCTCTGGTGGATTCAATCTTAAGAGAGTTTAAATTTGCGGGATGTGGTGGCCATGGTGATGAGGTATAGGAACATTAAGGAATTTGGGGCAGAGGAGGCAGTGAGTGAGGTGAGGAGAGAGAGAGCGCGCGAGGTATAGAAACACAGATGTATTGACGGTGGCGCAGAGGGAAGCTAGATTGAGGATATTGATAAAGAAAACAAAAAAATTGAACCAGATTTCATCTTTCATCAATGACATAATCGCAAAGTATTGATGAACAGAAATTTTTGAATTTGTGATAATAATGGTGATGGTAGGCTAGTAGCAAGCAACTATGGCCTATGGCGGATGAGCGGCATATAGAGACACTCAAAAGGATGAGTAGATGAAAGATGATTTGGTAAAAAAAAAAGGAATAAAAACAAAGTTTGAGGGAATTAACCCAGGAGAGAGAATTCAAGAGTTAATTTATGAAGGGTATTATTGTAATTTAAATTAAGCTTATTAAATCCCAACATTTAAAGACGTGCAAGATTTATTATTCTATACCTTCTTAATTGTTAGTGTATAATCAGTTAAAATACACTAAGTGTATTTGTATACTTCTCCGGTTGTCAAAGACAAATTTTGAAATTCCGACCTAGAATTTACCATAAAACTAAAGAGTTCTACTTTTACCACTGCAATTAGGGGGCATTTTGAATATAACTTATAAGTAAAATAAGAGGGTAGAGGTGGTGGTAGGTGAAAAAATATGATGGAGAACGATGGAAGATAAGGTTATAACATACAGAGGGGTAATTATATATACGTTAAGAGAATCAAACCCACATGTGAGTGTTCCAAATCGAAAGAATTGGAGAGAGGAGATTAGCTTGTAAGCCTTGTGGGCTGTTCCAGCTATCGCCAATTGGTTTTAGGATGAAGCCCAACTTCAGCTTGTGTGCTGTGTTTTCTACTCCACGTGCAGACTGGCGTAAGTCCATTGAAGACTTAAGATAATATCAAATTCAATGAAGATTCTTGGCCATTATCGCCCAGAAGGGCCCACTATTGATGCAATTGGAGAAGGATTTGATGTGTTGTTTGGAATTGAAGGCCCAGCAATAACATGTGCCCAAGTTAAGGGCGGCCCCAAGAAGGACTCCTCTGGGTCAGAAAGGATGAGAGAGAAAGTTAGAGAGAAGGGAGAGCATAGCCGCAAAAACAAGAAAAAAAAAAAAAGCAACGTCCTTTTCTTCTTCCCCCTTTCTTCTCTGTTGCGAACCCTAGACTTTTGCCCTCTCAAATCCGCCCTAGCTTTGCTCCCTCCGTCAATCACTTCAGTAATCCTTGCTCTTATCACGAATTTAGCTATGGCGTACAAAGTCCTAACCTCTCGATTAAATCAATTAGCTCCTATTTCAGCCGAAATTGGGGATGTCTCTTCCCAAACCCTAGCCTAAATCACTTCGCATTTAATGGCTTTCAAGTCAATCTGTGGTGTGTGCCAGTGTCGATGACTGCGTGGCTCTCTCCTATCAATTCCACTTCGATGGCTAGGGTTTTAGATAGTCCTTTTTCTGGGACAAAATGGGTTTCTCTCTCCCTAGCATTAATGGTGAATAATGTTCCTGCGCTGCGACGAGTGCAAAGAGTGGTGCAATTAGTCACTTCCCCGACGCTCAGAAGGGTGATTGTTGGTGTCCTTTCCAGAATCCTTTCACCGGATTACACTCGAGTACCCACGTATGTCTTCTCTCACATCTCCCCTAGCCCTTCTCAAATTGGATTGCACTCATCATTTAGTATAAATACTAGCCTTTGCTTCTTCAGAGTTGCATATCCCTCTACCATCCTTCATCATATTATCCCGGTTTCCTTCCCTTGCTTGCCCTTTTATTGGTCTCTGTTTGTTTGTCTTGTGGGTCTCTCTGCGAGTATGAACTTCAAAGCTGCGCTAGTTGAGGAGGGTGTACCTCAAGCCACTCCGTCTCTTGTTGATCTCTCCTCAGAGATGGAGGAGTCATATACTGCAAAGCCTGAGCCTCTTCAGGCTCCAACTGTAAGTCCTCTAGCATTCCTTGATGTTCCCTTTCCTGATGGTTTTGTGTTTGATGATATCCCACAAGTGCAAGAGGATTCTGAAATATTTGCTCAAACTTGTCTCTTTGGTAAGCCTGTTGGTATTGTGGTTGACATTAAGGCTCTATATGCTAAAACTAAAAAAGACTGGGATTTTCTTAAGGATCAATTTGAAGTCTCGGACATGGGTAATATGTGGGTGATGTTTCGTTTTGCTAATTCTAAAGATAAATGTCTAGTATGGAATAGTCGCCCTTGGCATGTTCAATCTGCTTTACTTGTTTTGATTCCCTGGAAGCTGAACTTCAAACCTTTTGAAGAAAGGATTACCTTTGCTGACCTATGGATTAGAGTTCCTAGGTTTCCCATAGAATTATTCAGCCTACCTTCAGTTATGGCTTTTCTGAAATATAATAACTTGGGTTCTTTCATTCGTTTTGAGGATTTTACCTCAGCTAGGAAAGGTCTTAAGTTTGCTAGGATTTGCATTAATGCTGATATTTCTAAAACCGGTGAACTTAAAACCTCTGCTTTGGTCCCTAGAAGGCATGGGGTTGAGAGATATGTTGTTTGGTATGAGGATTTCTCTATTGGTTGTGCATGTTGTGGTGATTCTGAGCACTTGCTTGATAAATGTCCTCTTATGGAAGATGCTAACAGAATAGTTTTAGTTGAGTTGGTGGATGATCCCATCCACAAAGAAATTCTTGCTAAAAATCTTAAATTGGCTAAGGAGAGAGCTCAAGTTGACTCATTAGCTGAGCAAGCTAATAAATGGGTTAATGTGACTCCTAAGTCAAAATCTAAACTCAACCCCCTACCACCAAAAAAGAAAGCTACAAAATCTTGGCCTAAGCGGGCTGCCTCTTCTAAGTCTCCTATCATCAATACTCCTGAGTCTACTGCTTTTATGACTAATGCATCTACAGCAAGTGCTGGGTTTCCTACTGAGCTAGCTAATGTTCCTATAATACTTGACTTTGCTGTGCAAGTTGTGCCTTCTGCTTCTATTGTCACATCTTCAGGTGCTAAGAAACTTGCTAGCAATGTGCTGCCCAGGCCCACAACTGGTGCTCTTGCTCCACCTAAGGGACATTCCAAGGCCTCTAAGGTGGTGGTAGGCACTAATAAGCCCACTGCTCCTCCTAAAGGCTCCAAGTCTGACCTATTTGTACCTGCTCTTCAGAATGAGGACTCTCCCACTGAATCTGCTGCTGCTATTGTCATTGCTGGTAAGGTACATGATACAACATTTGATCTTCNTGCTCCCTGCAGCTGCATCTCATGATGAAGGATTGAAGGATAGTGAGGCAGTGTTGCCTCTCCAAGCTTTTTATCCGAATGATCTTGATATTTCTAATGCTTTTGCTCAGCTAGATGGTGCCATTGGGGAGTTCACTCCCTCTTTGGTTGCCACTTCTAGACTTGAGTTTGAGCCATGTGTTGGTAAGGACAAGTTTGATGATCTGGAGGATCTCTCTGACCCAGAAAATTCTTTCCAGTCTATGCACTCTTCTAGTTCAATGCTGAAGCTTATTTCTGCCTTGGAGGTTGAGCAGCCTGCTCAAGCATCCTCTTCCTCTCAATCTGATGCTTCCAAGAGAAGAGCTGTGGGTGATGCCATGGAGGATTCTGCAACGACCCCTCTGAAGAGGGCAAGAAACTAGTATTTCATTCAGTCATGCTACCTTATTTATCTAGTTTATTATTATGAATAACATTGGTTTTTGGAACGTTCGAGGCGTTGGAAATAAAAATATTGGAGAAGAAATTAAGCTGTTTTGTAAGATAAACCGCATTAGTTTAATTGCTTTGGCTGAAACTAAAATTCAGTCACCCCCCTCCCTTGAGATAGCAAAGCAATTTGGGTTTAATTGCTTTGAGTTTATTCCTTGTTCTGGCTTCTCAGGTGGCATTTGGCTGTTATGGCTAAGTAGTGTATTGAAAATTACTGTTCTCTTCAAAGGGGACAGATTTATTAGTGTCTTATTATCAGAGTTCTCTTCTACTGATTATCAGTTTGTAATTATATTTTCTTATGCACCTGCCAATGCTCAATTCAAAAACATTTTTTGGCAGGAACTTTCACTTTATGTAGCATCTCTTCAATATCCCTTTGCTATCATGGGGGATTTGAATGAAATTAGTTCACCCCAAGAAAAACTAGGGGTGTCACACCGTCGGAATCCAGGTTCCACAGGTTGAGAGATTTTTCATTCAATCACAATCTTAATTCCCTCCCATACTCAGGTCTCCCCTTTACTTGGAGAAAGAAAAAAAGTGGCGCGAACAATGTTTGGGAATTATTAGATAGAGTTCTAGTTAGTCCTAACTGGATTCAAAACTGTGTAGATGCCTTTGTATCTCATCACGATTTTTGCTCTTCGGATCATTGTCCTATTGTGCTTCACACAAATTTAGCTAACAATTTCATTGTCCCCCCCTTTCGTTTTGAGAACACATGGATCAATCATGTGGATTACGAAAATTTGGTTAGGAAAGCATGGGCATCCCGTGTATCGGGGTCTAATTCATTTCAGTTTGTTTCCAAATGTAAATCTCTTAAATCTCTTTCTAAAACTTGGGCGAAAGCTAAGTTTGGAAACATTCAGAGGCAACTTAAAGAAGTAGAGACAGATCTTATTCTTGTCCAAACTCAACTTCTTTCCGCTCCGGAAAATGAACGGTTAACTATTAGACAAGATCGGCTCTCCAAAAAGAAAGCTAGCTTAATTAATTTTAACAAAACATATTGGATTCAACGCTCTCGAGCCAAAAACTTGCTACTAGGTGATAGAAATACTTCTTTTTTCCATACCAAAGCGACTATTCGCCGTAATAAAAATAAGTTAACCCACTTTCTAAGTCACGATGGTATCTCATATTCGACTCAAGAAGAGATCTCTAATGAGATGTCTAAAGAGTTTAAATCTAGATTCAAAAAGGATAATAATTGCTCTCTTAATATTGATATTGATCTTCAGGATATCAAACAAGAAATTACTAGTGATGACAACACTCTGCTTACTTGTGAGGTGACAGCTGAAGAGATCAGAGAAGCTACTTTTCTATTAGCGCCTAACAAATCACTTGGGCCGGATGGTTTTCCGGGAAGGTTTTTTCAAGCTTATTGGCACATTATCGGTCCTTCGGTGTGCCACGCAGTCAAGGCTTTCTTCCATTCGGGTAAGTTGCTAAAAGAATTAAGTCAAACGTTTTTAGCTCTTATCCCTAAAACAGACAATTCGCAGGCAGCTAATCACTTTCGCCCTATTAGTCTTTGTTCGACCATTTACAAGATAATTTCTAAGATTCTCACCTTGAGACTTAAGAATGTTATAGTTAAACTCATCCACCCTCTTCAAGGTGCCTTTGTAGCAGATAGATGTATATAGGACAATGTCCTTATAGCGCATGAGGTCTTCCACTCATTTAAATTTAAACAAGGAATAAGTGGGTGGTTAGCAGTTAAACTTGACATGGAAAAGGCTTATGACCGACTAGACTGGAAATTCATCATTGAAGTTCTTCGTAAGTTTGGCTTTTGTGAGACTTGGATCTCTTGGATCCGAGAATGCATTTCTTCTCCTACTTTCTCTATCCTCGTTAACAACGCCCCAGGCCCCATGTTTGGTGTGTCTAGGGGATTACGTCAGGGAGATCCTTTATCTCCTTATTTATTTATTCTATGTGCCGAAGTTCGAGCCCGCCGTCTCCAAAGAGAAAGTGACTCCTTATCTAAGAGTGTTGGCATCAAAGTGTGTCAGGGTGCTCAAAAACTTCCCTTCTTGACCTTTGCGGATGACACAATGATTTTTGCTAAAGCAACTAATTCTAGTTGCCAGACAATTAAAGCCATTTTGGACGATTATTGTCGCATGTCAGGCCAAAAGGTTAATTTCGATAAATCAGCCTTTCAATGCACGAAAAACATCAATCATAGAACGCTAGAATCCTTCAAAGGTATCCTAGAGATGACCTCCTCGGTTTGTCTTGATAAGTATTTGGGCTGCCCCATTATTAGTCAAAGGGTGGAATCGAGTACCTTTTTTGAAGTAATCGATCGCACTTCAAAACAATTAACTAAGTGGAAAGCAAACTCGCTTTCCCAAGCAGGAAGAGCTACACTTATTCAATCTACATTGTCTGCTACCTGTATCTACACCATGCAGAGTTTCACCTTACCATCTTTAAATATTGCCACATTAGATAGAATCAGTAGGAATTTTTTGTGGAATAAGGAGCCTTCTAATAAAGCCCCAAATTTGATAGGTTGGGATAAGGTTTGCCAACCCAAGATCCAAGGAGGTTTGGGCCTCCGCAAGGCAGAGGCTATTAATAAAGCAATGCAAATGAAACTTCTTTGGAGAATCCTAACTGAACCGAAGAACAGATGGGTTCAGCTGGTTAAGTTTAAATACATAAAGGCTAATGATCTTCTTTCGATGGCCAAGGGTAAGAGGAACTCATGGCAATGGTCTCACTTACTTGATATTAGAGATATTTTTAAAAAAGGCCTCAGATGGCAAGTGGGAGATGGACTTGCCATCAATTTTTTGAAGGACAATTGGGTTACCCAACAAGCTCTTTTCTCAGAATGGTTTGATCATAATTCGGATGACCCCTTATTTGATGAGAATATCCCAGTCAATATGCTCTTTGGTAGCCGTGGCGAGTGGGATAGAGACCTACTTTCTAGAGTTCTCCCTCTGGAGATTATCGATCAAATTATGGGAATTCCCATACCCTATAATTTGGTTCCCGATAAACTGTACTGGGGGTACTCAAGCTCGGTTATCTTCACAGCTAAATCTGCCACTTGGCTAGCACAAGGTCTCCAACACAAATTTAAGACAAAATGTGCTTTTAATTGGATTTGGGATCTTAATCTGCCTAATAAAATCAAAATTTTTATTTGGAAGCTTTGCCTTGATGGTTTGCCAACCAAGGTAAGATTAAATCAAAGCAAAGTTTTCGTCCCTCTACATTGTGGATTTTGCAACTATCACGAGGAAGATAAGTTCCATCTTTTTCTACATTGTCCATACTTCCTCCCAAGTATGGGACCATGTCCTTTCTTTGCTCAATAAATCAATAGATGTCTCAGTCCCCGTGACTAGTAACTTCGTCGAAACTCTTAATGAGCTTCACTGTAAGTTGACTGATCAGGACTTCACTCTCTTACTCCTAGCTTGGTGGCTATTTTGGTTTGCTCGGAATAAGATTGAATTTGACAACTTGGTAACTAGCCCTATTCAGATTGCACATTCAATTAGGAATTGCTTTGTGGAATGGATGGCTCTAGCCGACTGTAAGGAATACGACAATAACTCTCATATCCCTTTAGGTCAATCTAATCGGCAGAAGATTAGTAAGGTCAACAGAAAACAGGTCAAATGGGAGTTGCCTAGATTGAATTATATGAAACTTAATTTTGATGGCTCAAAATTGGAAAATAATAGGGCAGCAGCTGGTTTTGTCATCCAGAATCATGCAGCCGAAATACGATCTCTTGGTGCTAAACCTTGTGGGGTAACTTCCATTTTATTAGCTGAAGCTATTGGCCTCAGAGAAGGTGTCAGGTAAGCTCGTAGATTAGGCTTTAAGAATATTACCATTGAGGGGGACAATCTAGTAGTTATTAAAGCTCTTAGGGGTGACTAGCACATTCCCTGGGAGATTGAGAATATTATTATAAACACTCGGCAGGATCTCTCCCATTTCCATAATTTAGAAGTGCTTCACTGTTTCAGGGAGGCAAATGCAGTTGCTAACTTTATGGCCAATGTTGGACACTCTATTCCTCAATTACTTACTTGGTCGAATTCTTTTGACCATTCCTTAACTACTCTTGTAGTTAAGGACGCTTTAGGCTAATCTCGCAGCAGACTAGCCTGGTTTCCTTGCCTTTTCAAAAAAAAAAAAAAAAAAAAAAAAGGGCGGCCCCAAGAAGGGGCGTGTTGGAAATCAGAATGAGGAAGTTGAGCTATCTCCACATTGCCAAGTTAAAAAAGGGCTCACATGTGAGGGGAAGTGCTAAGAGAACAGACCCACATGTTCCTACTCACACCTCCACTCTCCATTTTTACCATTTAATTCCACCCATTACCCCTCTTTTTTATCTTCTCATTCCAAATAAGCCCTTAAGCTAGATGACAAAATGTTTAACAATTACCTCTTTTTTTAGGTACACTTGTTCACAAATTTTTTTTAATCACAAATTCACAAATTAAATAGGAAAAAAAAGTGTCTATTTGACTTGTTATTTTTTGTTTTTCTTTTTAAATTAAAAAAAATGATTACATATATTTTGTTTGTGTTGTGTTTGTGACTTTGTGTGCGTCCTTGCCAGTAACAAGTACAAGACTGCCTTCAACGCCTTTCAGACTTTAACTCAGCACAGCTGAATTCTTAACCAAAATGGCCAGCCTTCCCAGCAATCCCACAAAACCAACAGGCAAACATGAAATTTATGTGGCGGCAACGCCATTGAGGGCCACCAAAGGACCTGCCCAGTTGCTCATGTCTGCTGCTTTCTCTCTTAACTTATGGCATCTTCAGCATTTCATGCTCATCATCAAACCCTCCACCCTTACACCAACACCTCTCTCTCACTCTCAGGTTGCTTCTAATATTCCCTCTCATGCTATTTTCTTGTGAATTTTTTGAATTTTTTGTTTAGTTATTTTAATGTTCTATCTAGACTATGGAGAAAGTATATTCTATATAAAAATAAGCCAAAATTTTAAAATTTGTATATAAGAAAAAAACCATGATGAACTTCTCTAACACTAATTGGTCTTGGGACGGAACCTGACTTTTGTTGCCCATATTGATATAATTGATTTATTTCTCAATTTGTTTTTCCATTTTGGTGCAGGCAATTGTATTTGATTTTCAGCCTCAGGATCCTGAAGACATTTATGTGGCTCTGGCTGCTTTGTCTGGCAGAGCTGTTCGTGGTGAGTTATCTCCTTCTTCTAAGGGAAGCATTGTTCAGTTTTGCTCGCACATGCCACATTGATGACGTAAGTTATACCAATAAAACACGAGTTTAACTCGAACCAGCAAATCAGATTAATCCTGTAAGATAATTGAATTTAACAATAGCGAAAAGCTTGAGTGAAAAATGAGGATCACGTGTCAAGTTCATGCCTAATATTTCAGCAAACATGTTGCACAATTGATCACAATGGAATTTATTGTTGTGATTAGTTTACTTGCTTATTGTTGTGTTGATTGATGATCAGGAACTATCTTGGTAAGGAAAATTAGCAAACTTCCGAGAAAGAAATGTTGGCTCATTGGTTCTTCCGAAGCAAATGCTATAGACATGGCCTATAAATTCAACAGTCGCTGGGAAACTGATTTACGCATTGGCCAGCATGATTGTCGCCATTATACCAATGGTAAGGCATTCTATCCTTGGTCACGGGAGGCACAATATCTGCTATCAATGTCAACAAATATGAGACATTTTCATTGTTGATCATGACCATGGATTCTTTAAAGCTTAATCTGATCTATTTATTTCTGTTTTCCAAGAATTGGCTGAGGTGCTTACAGGAGAGAAAAACGTACTGGGGCGCCTGAGGAGTACGATTAGTAGTTGAAGTTGCTATATCTAATGAACCACGGCTTTTCTTTGGCTCCATATACCATATGTTGATTAAGCAACACTAACTTTGCTTCTTTACATAAATGTAGCTATGCGTTTGTCATCCAAATCAATGTCATTTACTATTTTTTTTTTTAAAAAAGAAACTACACAATTTTACAATTTGTTTTCTTGATTGCTATATATCTCTGTGCTTTTATGGAGAGAGCATGATTGGACATTATAATCCATATATTTCAACAGTCATTGCTTTGGTGCAAAGTTCAAAATTTGATATGTAGTTCAGTTGAAACTCAGATTCGAGCTTCACTTCTAGAAACGAGACTGCAGGACGTATTAAATGTCTATGTAGTTTTAACCGTTAGAAGAAATATACTTCCAAGAGTTTGAGACTGAGCCCCATGATTTATATACAAAAATTTCTTGATTTTCACGATACAATAGATTTGGGACTCATTTGGCCTAAATTTCTACCAACTTCTACTTGTCTCGCATTCTTCCCCCACTCCCACCTTCACTTCCAACTTCTCAATTGAGAGAAATAAGGAGAAAAGTTAATAGAAGTTGGGTCAAATAGACTCTATCCATCGGAAACCGTTTTTCGGAGTTGAGAACGAGTATTATCTGCCAAGCTACTTCAATCTTGTCAGTCACGTTCATAGATGCATTTTGTTGAACTCTGCTTTACAGGCTTTGGGATCTTCATATTCTCTTGTTGCCTACCTATCAATCAAGATCTGTTGTCCAAATATAACGGAGCATAGCATCTTTACTGTGCAGAAACATATAACAGGACATGGCCTAAATATAAAAAGCTGATATGGCAAAGGTATAAGGGAGCGCCGGAGTGAAATAGAAGATGACACATTTAACGGGACATATCATCTTTACTGTGCAGAAACATTAGAGAGAACATAGAACTCACTAAAATAAGTTAAAGTTACCAAATCATTTGGTAGAATGGCTACAAAATAGGTACTGGAAATTATTAACTCATCAATTATAGAACAGAAAACGGTACTAATTTTAAAGACACCAACCGACACCAATTTTAATTGTTAGCTACTCTAAGAAGCCAGCAGTGCTTCAACCTTTGCAATGGGATCTTCCTCATTTTTAGTGGTGGGGCTTCTATTGGCCTCATCAAACATGTCATGCTTCCATTTCTCAATGCGACCACCAGTACCACCACTAGGTCGATAGCCTTGTCTTCCGCCAAACCTATCCCTTCCATTGTATCTGCCACCATTGTCACCACCACTGAACCTGTCTCTAGACGAAAACCCAGCCTTTTCCACCTGTCCCCTGTTCAAAAATGATCTCTCTCTTGCATATCCTCGATCATGGTCATTTCTCTCCAAAGGGCGACGATCACGACCTCTCTCTTCCCGTCTTTCAGAACCCAAAGTGGAGCTAACAGGATGAGAAGCCTTACCAGGCTCTGCAGCAGTATTCTCTGCAGGCTCAGGCTCCACAGGAAGTTTCTCCTCCCTAAAATGACGTCTTTTTTTAGCAGGTGCACCACCATCCATATCGGAGAATCTATCATGTCTCCAAACATGGTTGTGCCCTCCTCGGGATCTCCCCCCTTTTTCTCGTACGTCAGAACCTCCTTCTCTATGTGTCACTTGCTCCTCATCCTTCGAATCATTCCACCATCCACGCTCTACGCAGCATAAAGATGAGAGTATATTGAAGTTAAACATTATTCTAGAATCCAATACCTCAAATGATATAGGAACAATAGCTACTCGATGAACAATCAACGACATTTGCAGCTCTCCAAAGGCATATGTAATGTTACAGCCCATCTATAAGATAAGCAGTAGATCGTTATGGAATCTTAACAAAAGGAAACTGAAATCCCAAAATTATACCTTTGTAGAGTACATGGGCAAAGTCCCTTCGGGGACATCTCATAAAATAGGAACGATACAGAGAGTACATGGAGAAAGATGATTACCAATTCTTAACACCCTAGTCAACAACATTGTTTGTGATTCGACTGGTATGGTCGACTACATATTCAATTTTGACCATGTGAAAGTCTCCTATGACAAATTTTATATTCACATGATAAGCTTGAAAAGTAAGGCAAACTCGCATCTCAAGAGTTATTCCAACTTGATCTGCATACAAAACATTTCTGAACTCTTTGAGAATAGTATTTAGTTGGATAACCATTGTCCCTGAATGTCTTTGTCTTGCTAGCTAGCTAGTCTGCTCCCAGAAGGGTTATACTATATGGTACCCTCGTAGTTTTGAACATTCTACAGGATAAGATTGCACCTGATACCCCTATTTTTGATATATGATCTTAACAACACCCTAAAGTGAACCTTACCGCATGTTTATGGTGTTGAATCTCCTAGTGCTGACTTGACACGTGAAAGTGAATGTATGATATCTAATGACAATTCTAAAGTAGTATGGATAAAGATATTAGAGGTGCATTTTGAAGAATTATGAAGTGTTTTGGTTTCTATAATGAGTAAAGTTGTTCTTCAACATGTCTTAAACATCACAAATTCACATAAATATTTGCCAAGACGATGTTTAACTCAACAAACATGCTGCAAGTTGCATTAAGGGTATCATAACAAATATAGAGGGGTACCATGTAGATTTTTAATTTAGGAATGGAATGGTTTGTTCTCTCAAAAGAATGGAATGTTTTGTAATTCAAAACCACAAGGGGCACCATATAGAAAACCCTTCAAGAATTCCCTATCACATGAGTGTTTATTATGAAGGATGAGAGTGTCCGGAATCCCTGGGTGCCGACTGCTGATCATCCCGTCCCCCACCACGCTCACTCCATCCTCAATCCTCATTCACCATCTGCCCTGGAATCCATCCCTCCTTCCCTCCTCGTTTCACTCATTTTTCCTCCCCCCTCTCTTCCCTACCTCTCCCCCTCCCCCTATTCCCCCGATTAAAAAGAAAAAGGTAAAATACTCCATAGAGCAATTTTGCCACCAGCTAAGATTTCAGCAAAGAGATAATGTGGGGAAGATCACATGGAAGACTAAGTTCTTGGAAACAAACAATAGTGATCAGGGACAAAGACAAATAGAGAGATGTTTGGTCCTCACTCCTCAGGCAGGTTGCATTGTGCAGGTGGAGTGGTAGTGGCTGCAGAAGAGATCTGTCGTCTCCCCTGGTTTGCAGGTTTACTGTGACAGCTGATATGGCCAGGTTGTGGTGGCAGAGGGATCTAAGAGATAGGTTGTCCATGTGATGCAAAAGTTGTAAAGTCCTGAATTTCTGAAAGGGAAGATTGAGTGAGGTAAAGTTTATAAAGAGCCAGCTGTAGTTCAGCCTTCTCATTTCTCAGCAACTCCTCAAATAAGACTTCCCCGTAAAATGAAGAAAAATTTGCCAATAACTACCTTTTAAGTTTCACTTTTTGCGAATAACTACCTTATAATTTTTTTTTTTGAAAATAACTACCTTTTAACCACTTTTTTTTTG